>JAHIAM010001708.1:0-98470 GCA_021605205.1 Aegilops longissima
TTTGAGCAACCCACCTCCGAAGCCTTTGAGAGAGAACCCTTGCGAGGACAAAGCCCAAAACACCCAGAGGCAAAGAGTGTTAGGCATCACTAAAGTCTTTCTGTTCGCGTGATCTGAAGACTTATTACACTTGAAGACTATGTATCTTCCAGTCAATTAGGCATCGCGTTATGAGGATCCAAGAGTCATTGTGGATCACCGGTGAACGAAGTCTGTGAAGGTTTGTAATTCTACCTTGAAGACTTACCAGAGTGAGTGGGCAAGGACTAAGTGTCCTTATCTCAAGGGGAATAAGGTGAAGACGCGGTCTTCTGAATTCAATCTCAGCCTCCCTAACCAGACATACAGTTGTCACAGCAACTAGAACTATTCTACCAAATCCTTGTCTTCGTCAAGCTACTGGTTCTATCCTTTCACTTTTACATTCTATTTAGCTTCATGAAGTCATTGCTTGCTTGCCATGTTTGACTTCACTGTGTGAAGATATTCTCCTTGATTGCTTATTTCTCTTCACATTGTCTTCCTATTCTGATCTTGTCTACCTAGAAGCTATTTGTCCTCGTACTTACCTTGCAATGTTCCCTTGACTATAGCCTTCTAGTGTAGTTTATCTTCCCTTGCATACTGTGAAGGAAATATGCCCTAGAGGCAATAATAAAGTTGTTATTTATATTTCCTTATATCATGATAAATGTTTATTATTCATGCTAGAATTGGTTTAGCCGGAAACTTAGTACATGTGTGAATAGATAGACAAACAGAGTGTCACTAGTATGCCTCTACTTTGACTAGCTCGTTAATGAAAGATGGTTAAGTTTCCTAGCCATAGACACGTGTTGTCATTTGATGAACAGGGTCACATCATTAGAGAATGATGTGATTGACTTGACCCATCCGTTAGCTTAGCACTCGATCATTTAGTATGTTGCTATTGCTTTCTTCATGACTTATACATATTGCTATGACTATGAGACTATGCAACTCCCGAATACCGGAGGAACACTTTGTGTGCTATCAAACGTCACAACGTAACTGGGTGATTATAAAGATGCTCTACAGGTGTCTCTGATGGTGTTTGTTGAGTTGGCATAGATCAAGATTAGGATTTGTCACTCTGATTGTCGGAGAGGTATCTCTAGGCCCTCTCGGTAATGCACATCACTATAAGCCTTGCAAGCAATGTGACTAATGAGTTAGTTGCGGGATGATGAATTACGGACGAGTAAAGAGACTTGCCGATAACGAGATTGAACTAGGTATTGAGATACCGACGATCGAATCTTGGGCAAGTAACATACCGATGACAAAGGGAACAATGTTTGTTGTTATGCGGTTTGACCGATAAAGATTTTGTAGAATATGTAGGAACCAATAGAAGCATCCAGGTTCCGCTATTGGTTATTGACCAGAAACGAGTCTCGGTCATGTCTACATAGCTCTCGAACCCATAGGGTCCGCACGCTTAACGCTCGATGACGATCGATATTATGAGTTTATGTGTTTTGATGTACCGAAGGTTGTTCAGAGTCCCAGATGTGATCACGGACATGACAATGAGTCTCTAAATGTTCGAGACATAAAGATCGATATATTGGAAGGCTATGTTTGGACATCGGAATGGTTCCGAGTGAGTTCGGGCATTTACCAGAGTACCGGGGGTTACCGGAACCCCCCGGGGAGTCATTGGGCCTTAATGGGCCTTAGTGGGAGAGAGGAGGAGGCGGCCAAGGTGGGGGCGCCCCCCCCCCAAGCCCAATCCGAATTGGGAGGGGGGTCGGCCCCCCATTCCTTCTCTCCCTCTCCCTCTTCCTGCTTCTCCTACTCCAACTAGGGAAAGCGGGAATCCTACTCCCACTGGGAGTAGGACTCCCTCATAGGCGCGCCATGAGGGTCGGCCTCCCTCCTCCTCCTTTATATACGGGGGGGGCACCCATAGAACACACAAGTTGATTGTTTAGGCGTGTGCGGTGCCCCCTCCATAGATTTCCACCCTGGTCATATCGTTGTAGTTCCATGCACTACAAAAAATACACTTCCGTGATGATACATGTTTGTCACAGTAGGTCACGTTTTCTGTCATGCATGTACATCCATAACAAATTTATGACAGAATCAAGATAGTTACCTGTGCTGTCGTAGAAGAGTTCCATGACATTACACAAATTATCATCACGGAAGTGTCCACTTCCATGACGATAAATCGTGCGTCACAGAAGTGCTTTCGTCAAGGGTGACCGACACGTGGCATCCACCGTAACGGAACGCCGTTAAGATATCAGGTCGGGGTTTTGATACGATAACCCGTTAACAGCCCCGATCAATGGGGATTTTCCACGTGTAAAATTATCATTGGCCGGAGGAAAAACGTGTCGGCTCATCGTTGGGACAGATGTCATCCACTCATTGGATAGAAGGCGCCTATGATACGTCGACACGTGGCACGACCCAACCCAACAGTGGCCCATTCCTGTGAAAAGGTCGGCCCGTTTGACTAGGTCAAAAGCTGGCGGGCCGGCCCCTGGAAAGCCTGTTAACGGCATGTTCGCATATAGCCTATTTACAGCCCACTAACCCCAGGCCCGTTACGCCTTATGCGAATTAGGCCCAGTAGCATCATCTCGGCCGTCCAATATGATTCCAGCCCGTTTTAACGCCCGGCCCATGTGGCCCATGACTTCTTCGCCCATATGAGGACCTTTGTAACTCTTGGCCCATTAACGACCCGTGGTGAAATTGGCCCGTAATGAATAGTGTATCACTTTATACTTTACCATTAACGGCCCGTTATTCCATTGGGCCGTTCCAGCCTAAGTTATCTTCGGCCTTCGAGGCCCATTTATTCTTGGGCTCATTTGCAGCATTCGTTACTTACGGCCCGTTACTGTCATTTTCTACTTGTGGGCCAAATTCAGCCCGTCGTTACAGTCGGCCCGTTTGTGGACCGTTAATCTGTTGGGCCATTTTCATTTAAAAAAAACCCGTTGGGCTATTTTTATAGAGTTATCAAATACGGCCTATTAACGGCCCGTTATGGTTCACGAATAGTACGGCCCGTGATTGGCGAAATGATGATACGCCCCGTAGAAGGCCCATGGATCCTACGGCCCGTATGAGGCCCATGGATAGTATGACCCGTAGAAGGCCCATGGATCGTACGGCCCGTAGAAGGCCCATGGACCCTACGGTCCATAGAAGGCCCATGGACCCTAAGGCACGTATTAGAAGGCCGATGGATCCTACGGCCCGTATAGAAGGCCAATGGATCCTACGGTCGGACGAAGGCCCATGGATCATACGGCCTGCAGGAGGCCCATGGTTACAACAGCCCATGTGTTGCCATGCTTATTTTGGCTAGCAAAAATAGGCTATTGTGGCCACTAGGAAAACACAGAAAAAGAACTGCAATGACTACAAGCAAACAACTAAACAAGACAATAAGGAAATAAATAAGCAAGCAATTAACGCTAGCCTATTACCGCCATTACACATATTACATCCACTCGGCATCAAAGTTCGCCACCAATGCAAATATAGGGAACAAAGCAGCACATTACATACACCGGCCGTCAAAATTGGCCACGGTGCAAATAAACGCAGCAGCAAAACAAGAGCATAACTGAAACAACTTCGGAAGAGCTCAAGAAAGCGTTATCACGGTATCCACCATGCTGGCAATAAGCTTAGCAAGCTGATTAGCTTTGTCCTGTTTGGCGCTAAAATCCTCCAAAGCTTGCTGTTGCACCGAAAGTATGCATCTGAATGCTCTAGGACTTCCATGTCCTTTCGCTTCTTGTCACAGACAGCTGATCGATGTCTTTCAGCTTGTAGTTGAGACTCAAGAAACCGAACTGATTCAGACAATGAGTTTGAATAGCTTGTGCAAGCGGTAGTGGCCAGTAACTCGAACACTAAACCAAGACATGACTTTGGGGTTGTCTCGCTGTCTTCAAGATAGTCTTCCTTAGTTGTTTTATCAGCTTTGTTGGAGACCAACAAGGATGTGTCACTATCCTGAACCTTATCTGCATTACTTCCTTTACCATTGCTTAATAAGGCACTCTTCCCCAATATTCATCAACATTCTAAAAGAAGAAACAAGCAGACACATAACAAGTTTAGCATGTACTAGTATATGAAACTCATTTCGGTGAACCAGTTCATTAGTAAGGTGGACAGGATTAAACTACCAAGTCTTCTATTGCCAAGTACTAGTACATAATAAAAGCATCAAACAAACATATATCTATGTCCTATGGTCACTGCATTGTCTTGCCAAATCAAAATAGAGACACGGTTCAAATCATATCAGTTCAAGACAAAGCAGCAGTGAAAGAATACAAAGCGTGGGAAACTACACGGCACAACAAGATTTCAGATGGGTACCACGGGTCTACATGTACAACAACACTATTGGCTCTGTTGTGATGCTAGTAATGTGCATGATATGAAAGTCAACTGTATACACAATTGAAATTGAAATCAAAAGAGCTATTGATAAGAGCAAACCTGTTAAAGAAACATGCGTGAACATACCTGCTGTGCCATTGGAGTTTCGATTGGATCCTTCAATTTAAAAATAAGTTTGTATGAGTAAATACAGTGATACAAGAGCAAAGCAATCATAGTTAAAAAAGGCGCACCCAAGAGAGCGTTTAAGCGCGCCTAGGCTCTAGGCGTTGGCAAAACGCATTGCGCATAACTACGCATAATCTGTGCATAACTGCGCATAAGCATGCGCTTTGGTCAGTAAAGCGCAAGGCGGTGGCAAAACGCACAATTAACGCCTAGCGCTTTTTTGAACTATGATAGCAATGGAATCTTAAATTAGAACAGTTGTTCTTCAGGTTTAGGCACTTGTTCTACATGAACAGAGTACAGTAAGGCGCAAGAATATAATACTTAAAAATAGAAAATGAGCTCATAGACCTTACCACATTCTTGGTTCGGGACTAGTACATAACAAGGCGTTCCCAGTCATCGTCCAGTAAATGTGTCTCAGGAGAACGTAAGGGAATTTGATGAGTTTCTTTGCCGGTGAAGTACGTTTTCTTCAGGTAATTCCGATACTGCCACCAAGCATTCTTGAAGATAGTAGAGGTATTAGCACAGGTTACCTCATCCTGAGTTTCCAAATCGGTCCTTCTCTATAGAGAAAAATGGGAAAATTTGTTGTATTATAACCATCATGGAGGTAGGATGTATGGGATGAAGCAAAGTAATTGCCATGAATAACATTACTTACACATAACTCCTGGACAAACACCTGCAACTGGCATTTTCCTTCATCTTCAGTATAATATTTCCAAGATGGGAAGATATGCACATACGATTTAACAACATCAAATGCGATAGATGCTAAACTACGACTAGCTGGTTGTGCTTCCTCCACAGGAATAGGCGTACTAACTGGTGGAGTTGGGGTTCGCCGTGATAGTACTGGCCCTTTGGGCACTGGAGCTGCCTTACTAACTGCTCTTGTTTGGGAGCTCTGTGGTGGAGATGGTGTTGTGTCAACAGGAACTGGGTTACTATCGGCTGGGGTTGGGGTTAGATTGGGTGAAGCTGGTTCTCTGTCCATCGCAGTAGGGGTACAATCTGCGAGAGTTTGGGTTATGTGTGGTAGGGCTGGTTCTTGTGCATGTACAACCGGGTGCTATCTCCACCAAGAGGTAGCACTGTTTTATTTGAAGACCGTGTTTTTAGTCCGCTAGATACTGGCATCACCCGCTCCAATTCAAATGGCTGATAAACAGGAAACATAGTTGAATGTACAGACATTGTATGAGAGACAGATGCAATAGATAGTGTGGAAAAAAGAGGGCATGAAATAGTTGACATGTATATTGTTTAACTAAAACGGATAGCATGACATAATTTCACATATATGATGTCTATCTAAACTGGATAGCATAGCATAACATAATTCAAAGATATGATGAATAACTAAACAGGATCGCATGACATAATTCACCTACATGTTATCTAAGTAATCAGGATCGCATCATTTAATTCACATATGTGATTTATATGCTAAACAGAGGGCATTTGATATGATGTCTGAACTAAGAACATGGTGTTGAATATTGTGTATATGATGTCTAAACTATGCAATGCAAGACACCATATGCATGATATGAGCAGTATAACCGTGCCAAGTTAGAGCATACACCTCGGTGGGGGAATAGGACTGGTCATCTGTCTCTGAATCCATCTCTGAGGAGCTATCGGGACCCAACAAGAGATCTGCTTCGACAGGTAGCACTGTCTGCTCTGAAGGCCTTGTTTTCACTCCAGATTTTCCATCTCCCACCCAAATGGCTGATTCACAAGAAGAGTAGTTTAATGTACAAACATTGTTGACAAATGGAAATGTAATGAAGAAAAGGATGGGCAAGATATCATTCAAATATATGATGCCTGGTTAAACAGGATGGCATTGCACATTTCACATATATTATGGCTGGCTAAAAGACATGAGACTGCATAATTCCCATATATGATATAGAAACTAAACAGGTGGCATAACAGAACATGTCTAAACTAAGCAGATGACATATATGATGTCAAAAGTAGGCACTGCAAGGCAACATATGCATGATATGACTAACATCATCGTGCCAAGGTAGAGCAAACATCTTGGTGGGTAAATAGGAGTGGTCAGCGGAGTCTGATTCCGCCTCAGAACAGATATCTTCCTCTAGATTACAATCTGGAGAGGGGTGGAGAGGGTTTGCCATTGAACCGACCATGGAGCGATGTCTGCATGACATTGTATTGCCGCGCAAAACTCTTCTCTTTTTCTCTACATGTTCCGCATGACTGTGTACAATATCTGACATGCATACGAAAAAAATATGGTGAGATTATGTAATGAGAGCATGCAAAAATTTAGAGTGATGGAGTGGATCGTTTTCCTTTGAACCAAAATAGCCCTAATGGATCGACATGAATGTATAGTAATAAGTGATGCAACAAGTGTACAACCTCTTTGTCGTAGCTGTGTCGACCTCAAAGATCATTGGGTTGGTCATTGAAGCGATTTGAGGCAGAGGTGGCTGTCGAGTTGTGGAGGAAGATCGAGGAATCAGAGACGGCGTTCAGGGCACTTCTCATTGTGATGGATCGATTACGTCGTTGGAGCAGCTCCGTGAGTCAGAAAGCGTCAAGGCTGAAGCAACACAAGGCAGACATCGTCAATCTCAAGTGGTATTCTAATAGCATCTCCAATAGATGATGTAAAATGGATGTAAAATTAACATCACCAAAAACCACCTGACTACAACAGATGAGGTAAAACTGTTGACTCTGAAATTAACTGTCAAAACTGAAATTTCATGTGGAATCTGAATGCTACTTGTCAAACTGAACGCAATGGTAGCAGAGAGGCACTTGACATGTAGTTTAGGAGGGCCTGCAGTTCATCTTCAACCTGCACCCCCGAGCCGCCAGCCACCACCGGCCGAACTCACTGCCCCAGCCTGCTTGCCTCGCCGCCTCAAACAACCTCGCCACCACCGCCTGCCAGCCTCTAGGCCCCCGCCCCCACCCTGAACCCTAAGATAGATAGTTGGGTACCTCTCCGTGAGCCCGCCCCCGCCTGCGGGTGGTTCTTCCTTAACTCCACGAGCCCCCCAACCCCTGAAAATCGACTGACCCAAAAGTCGATTCAGTCGACTGAAGTGTGGCTTAATCAGAGCAGAGCAATAGCACGAGAGCAGCAGCAACAGCTGGGCGAGCGAGCGATCGAGCGAGAGCCGGAGCAGCAGCAGCAGCGCGAGCGAGCGAGCGAGAGCCGGAGCAGCAGCAGCGAGATCCGATTGGTATGGACACCGCCGCCAAAGGGGCCTCGACCTTGGGAGAGCCGCCGTGGAGATGTCGCCATGGGCGCCGGCTTCAAGGTAGCCGCCCATGGGGTGCGGGATGGAGCACCGTCGGCGCCGGAGGTCGAGTTAAGGAGAAGGTGCGATGCGATGAGTGTACAACCTCTTTGGTGGCGCCGAGTAGGCCTCGGCTTCGTCCAAGGAGTCAGTGAGGATGCTGCGGTTCCGGTGGAGCAGGTTAAGGCGGCGCTATGGGGATGGAGCAGCCGCGATAGACGAGGCGATCGTCGGAGCAGCTCCTTGGAGGTGGAGGACGGGGCGGCTGAACCGGCGGGACGGCGAGATGGACGGCGAATCCTCATCCGGGGAGGTGGACGAGGGACGTCGAGCTGTTGCGGTGGACGACGTCGTCGGGGAAGAAGCTCCGGCTGGCCAGGGTGACGTGGCGGACGGAGGAGGGTGGGGTTTCGTGGCTGGAGTAGAGAGGTTATGGCGGCCTGGGATTTCGAATGGCGAAAAGGGGGCGATGGGAGGGGGTGAAGCATGACTTAGGGACGCGCTTGTCCAAAATGTAGGGTGTGTTACAAAAGTACCCCCCCCCCCACCGATTTGAACTAGCGGCCCTTTCGGCTCAGGGTTAGAAGGGGGATTTTGCGTGTCGGGATTTGGCAGCTGGAGGAAGTTTTCACGCCCGTTGTAATTTCGGGATAGCAAGGCGCGGGTTGTGAAGGCGCCAATTTTGGAAGCACGATATCTAAATTTTTGGGATATAACAAGACGCAGGTTGAATTTAGGACAAGCCTAACGTGTAGTAATATTGTACTTGTACGTACCAAATCAATTCGCACTTCCCTCAACCAAAAAGAAAATGAAAAAAATAAAACTATTCACACCACACAAAGAGAGAGTCTTGCCCCATTTTACTATACAAATGCTATTCAAAGCTACTCCATCCTTCCATCTATATAGGGACTAATGCGTTTTTCAATGCTAACTTTGACCAAATATTAGAGCAATGATATATGACATGCAACTTACGCAAAGCACACCGTTAACTCCGTCTGTGAAAGGTTCTTTCAATGAAATAATTTTCACATTGTGCATGTCATGTACTATTAATCTTGTCAATAGTCAAAGGCGGTCTTAACAATCTCATTACGCCCTATATAGATGGAAGGAGGGAGTATGAATCTGTCGGCGTTCTGGGAACGGGGGTACCCAGACTTGCCTGCCTGCAGCCTGCGGCGTGGCTCAAGGGGTGGCCCAGAACGGCCCATCTTCATCAACACAAGCTCCAGACCCTCGCGAGGGGCCAAGCCTCGCGGGGCGGATGACAGGAAGCTTCCTCAGGCACGGCCACATCAGGCTGGCTCGCGAGGAGGCGGAGAGATCAAGGCAGGGTACCTCACGAGGTGCCCATGACGCAAGCCATGACGACCGAGGGCGCCAGGCGGGCGCCAGCCCGCGCAGTGTCCTCATTTCCCTTTGGTGCAAAGGAGGCAAGCGCAGGCCAAGGCATCGTGCAAAGGCAACCATTTCGTGCAACAAGACCAAGACCAGCAGAACGGCAGGAAGGAGGTCATCGTGGAGCCCAAGCCGGCGTCACCGCTGTGGTCTTTGGCAAAAGCGAGGACCGACTTTAGTCAGGATAAGTGTACTAGATGTTCCCTTCAAAATGGCTAATTGTTGGCGCCCTTCCCGCCAATATTTGGGAAGAGGCCCAGGGCCTCCGCCTATAAATAGGACTAGCCACCCACAGGGTAGAGGCATCTGGATCGGGATCGAGGGAAATCGGCATTGGCATCTAGAGAGAGAGAAAGAGAGGTGACTGAACTCCCCTAGCAGTTCATCGCACCAGCTCAAGAACAGCCCCCTTGAGGCTGTTCTTCCCTTGTACTTGTTCATCATCAGCCCTGTGAGGCAATCCACCACACCACAGATGGAGTAGGGTATTACACCACAATGGTGGCCTCGAACCGAGATAAACCTCGTGTCTCTTGTGTTGTTCTTTGTGTAGTTTAGATCTTTGCAGGCGATGAGACGTAGGTAGGTTGGAGGTGCGATCTCGCGTGCACCCTGAGTTCGAACCTAGAGGGTCCGGCTGAACCCGAACCGACATTTGGCGCGCGGGTAGGTGCACTGAATCCGCCTTTCCGCCCTGCTGCTTCGCCGCCCCTGATCCATGTCGACGCTCGTCGAGCTCGCTGCGCCAGCGCCGCGCGCGCTCGTTACTCGTGTCGCCTGAGACGCCTTCCGGCGGCGACCGCTTCGCTGTTCCCGTCGCCTGCCGGCTAACGCTGCCACTGCTCGGCGGGAACGAGCAGTAGGCGCTGTCTCTTTATCCTTCGCACGGCGGGGAGGCCGACCGCCACCCGCCATCGGCTCCAGCCGGTTCTTCCGTTCCACGCCTGTCAGCCATCTGACGCCAAGACGCCGCTGTTCTCGCACGGGAACTCCTGCACTACCGTCCCATCGACGACCTCTCCGACGAGTGGCTCGCCCAAGATCACCGAGCTCGTCGGCGCCGTTGGGGCTCCTCGCGCCATCCCTCTCGCAGCACCGCGCCCGCCTTTGTGCGGGCGATGAAGTCTGGGCGCCTCGCCGCCTCCTCAAGAAGGCGCCTTTGGCCCTGGCGCTGGGGCCCCTGGTGGAACCCACTCCGTCCGCACCAAGATAGCAAGAGAAGAGCTGCCATGAGATCCCTCGTCCCCAAGAAGCCACCCGTGTGCTCCCCGCACCGGCCCGGCACGACCGCGCTCCTGCTCTAGTGCATCAAGATCCCGCGCTGCTCCTGGCGGCAGCGCACGGAGACCTCCAAGATCAAGCCCTCTGTCACCAAAGGCCTCCCGTGGCCATTGCAGGCTGCCGTGCCTTCACCGCCGAGCTGCGCAGCGTGGCCTGGCTGGGCAAGTTCAAGCCAGACCTGCCCCCATGCTACGATGGCACGGCCGACCCTGCGGAGTTCCTCCAGCTCTATGAGCTAGGCATCGAAGCTGTCAACGGGGACGAGAAGGTCATGGCGAACTGGTTTCCCATGGCGCTCAAGGATGGTGCCCGCACCTGGCTCCTGAACCTGGCTCCTGGCACGATTTCCTCCTGGTTCATCGCTAACTTCCAAGGCACCCGCGATCGGCCCCCGGCCATGAGTGACTTGCACCGCATGAAGCAGCAGTCATGGGAGACCTGCAAAAGTTCATCCAACGTTTCAACAACGCTCGCCTTAAGATCCCCAGGGTGTTTGAGGAGGCCATCATCTCAGCCTTCTCCGACGGTGTGTGTGACGTCAAGATGAAGGAAGAGCTCGCGATCCATGAAGACTTGTGCACATCCCTGGAGCTGTTCAACTTGGCGATCAAGTGCGCCAGGGCTGAGGAAGAACGCCTTTCCCTTCTCGAGCTGCCGGCTGCCGACCCAGAAGAGAAGAAGCCCAAGGTCAACGACCAAGCGCAAGGGCTGCCGTGCTTGCAGAGCCGACACCAAGCGAGGAAGGATCAGCCTAAGTCATCCAAGGGCAGTCGGTACTGCGTGTACCATGACCTTCACACCCACAACACCAACGAGTGCCAAGAGCTCAGAGCCGTGCGAGACGAGCGTGCCGGCCGATGCCCCGAGCGCAGCGAGCGGTGCTATGGCCGAGGAGGAGGAAGAGGTGGAGGATGATGGGAAGACCGTGGCCCACGCCAAGGGTGGCGTGACCGACCTCGCGAGGACCGCTGGCGGGATCAGCCTCGCGAGGGAGGTTGGAGGGACCCGCCTCGGGAGGGAGGCTGGAGGGATCAGCCTCGCGAGGATCACCCGCAAGGCAACGCAGGCCTCCCTCCTCTGCCACCGCAGCCAAGGAGAAATGAAGATCATCATCAGGACGAGGGGGCTAGGGGCTTCCAGGAGCCGCGTGCAATTGCTTGCATCCTGGGCGAAGCTCAAGCCCCAGTCTCTCAGCGCATCTTCAAGAAGTTCGCCCACGAAGTGAATGCAGCCCTCCCCAGGCTCAAAGCCACACGCCCCCTCAGGTTGTCAGCGTGCGCCATCACATTCAGCTCAGCGGATCAGCTCAAGTGCGCGGCCACAGCCGGAGTCCTCACGATGCTTTGTTCCCCAATGATCAGCAATGTGCAAGTCACCAGGACCCTCATCGATGGCGGAGCAGGGCTCAATGTCCTGTCCGTCGAGACATTCAACAATCTCCAAGTGCCATACAATCAGCTTCAGCCAACCAAGCCTTTCTCCGGAGTCACTGATGGTTCCACGGTTCCGATAGGGCAGGTCCGCCTTCCTGTCACCCTCGGGAAGCGCGACAACTATCGCACCGAGCTCATCGACTTCGATGTCACTCACATTCGCCTGCCGTACAATGCCATCCTCGGGTACCCAGCCCTGGCCAAGTTCATGGCCGTGACCCATCATGGCTACAATGTCCTCAAGATGCCAGGAAGCGGTGGAGTCATCACGGTGCCTTGTGAAGAGAGGGACGTAGTGTGTTCCCTAGAGCGTGCTTTTCAAGCTGCTTCAATTGAAGATCCAGATCGCAGGAGCGGAGGGCTTCCCGAGGTGGTCCCTAAGAAGAAGAAGAAGACATCCCCTGGTCATAGCCCTCGGGAGGCAGGCCCCTCAGAGTCTGCGCCCATTCCAGGGACGCCTCCTTCTGTCGCATAGGAAGGCGCGCCCAGCGCCCTCCTCGAGCAAGGCTCGGGGGCTCTCTCCTGGAGGGCCACCGACTTTGCTAAGACCACGAGGGAGGCGCTTGGGCACCACTTGGAGGCGTGTTTCAAAGCATGTTTCCCTCGGGAAGGAGCAAGGCAAGGAGGGCCAAACCCTCAGGAGTTCGTCAGCAAGATCATTTAGGAGCTGCAGGAGTCAAGAGTCATGAGTGGCAGCCGCCGCTTACCCGCCGTAGCTCCCCATCTAGGCGAGGATGGTGGGCTGCGCGTCTACATCGACATACCAGGGCTCAACCGAGCCGCCTCTCAGGAGCGCCTCTGGCCCTCACGCGTGGAACGCTGTGAAGGTCCACCCCACAGCTATGTTTGCATGCCTTACGGCTTGCCGAACACGGCTGTCGCGTGCCAGCGCCTCATGGGGAGCATCCTGGAGGCTCAAGTGGCCAGGCGTTCCGCAGTCCTGGCGGAGATGGAGATGGCCCACGAGGAGCCACCAGCGCCTCCGGAGCCTCCCGAGGCTCCTGGGCCTGGGGGCTCTTGAAGATCGGCTTCTGCAGCGCATGATGTCCGCTACTTCAGCACCCCTTCGTCCCCAACATCACCAGGTGACGTCCTTCGAATTTCATTTTCAGCTGGGATCGCCCCCAGGGTTGCATCATTCCCAGGCCGCGTGGGTCCGTCCATGCGGCATGTATCCCTTTTGATTCATGTTTCTAGTTTACTTTATTGGGGGCGCCCCTCCGGCTGCGTCATCCCCAAGTCGCTCAGGCCCGACCCAGCGATGTTCGCCTTCTCTGCGCCTATCTAAATGGATTTGCTCCTTCGTCATTAACGTGTTTGACCTAATCGCCCGCTCGATTGACACCTACTAATGGAGCTGCTCCCTAACGGCACGATGCTTGCGCATGGGTCCGTCCCTGCAACGTCGACAAACCTGAATGGCTGAACTCTGGCCGCGGCAGCCCCGCAAGGCACCACCTCGTCAAGCCTTCAGTGCCTCGTCACCCCTCCAGAGCAACCAACGGCTGACTGTCGATTGTCATGGCGAACCCTTGTTCTTCTTGTGATGAGCCTGCAGAATCTCTTCAAGGAGCCGTGTCAGGCGAGGCCTTCACGACGTCTCCTTCACTCTCGTCCGCGCGAACTGCTTGCACGTTAAAGGGGGGGTACCTGAGCATCACGACTCATGGACTCCTACTGGCTCTCTAGCCCTCACCTCCTGGCCTTGTCCATGGCATCGCGACCTGGCATACCAGCGACGGCTCAGCTCGCTCGAGGGCCGAGACCCGAGGACGTAGAGCAAAAAGGGGAGTAAAGGCGAGAGGGAAGAGTCACGCGGGAACCTCGCCGGGCAACTCCTCAGCTGCCGACGCGCAGACCTAACGCCACACCAAGAGGCGGTTCCTGGCTCCCGAGATAAGTCATCCTTCGGAAATACTAGCTATCGCAGCACCAACCTCGCACCTAATGCAATCCCGTGTTGGCAACGTCGCGCTCCTTTCTCACTGAATGATGGCTGCTTGAGCGCTAAAGGGGACCTCCTGAGCATCGCGACTCAGGGGCTCTTACTGGACCCCGGGCCACTCACCTCGTGGCCTTGACCACGGCATCGCGACCTAGCATACCAGCGACGGCTGAAGACTGCCTTGGGACCGGGACCTGTTAGCGCAGAGCGTCAAGTCCTCGCGAGGTTCGAAAGGAGGAACTAAGCTAAGACGGGACGAGCATCCCTCACCGCTTCACGAGAATGATCATATTAACAAATTGAACAACAAGCACCTTACAACCCCCACGGGGTGTGTTCTTCGATTCCTCGCAGGGAACAAAAGGAGCAAATCCTAAAGGGTGCTAACTACGCGTGCCACCGCAAGAGACGCCATCATCAACGGTGGGCGCCAGCACCGGCGCCAAACCCATCTAGATCACGGCGCTGGGAGCCTGTGCGCCGCCCAGCTCAAGCGGTGCAAGCTCGGAGGCTCAGAGCTGTCGTCGCCGCCTCTCGAGTCGCCAAGAGCTCGGCGGAGTCGCTGGATCCTCCGACGCCTCCGCTGCCTGAGGAGCTGCTGGGGGAGCGGTCGGCGAGCCTAGTCCTCGCCACGGCAGGGCCCCGGCCGCCTCCCTCAGGGCATCACTCCAGCCGGCGCCCTTCCGCGTCGAAGACCTTGAAGAACATCAAGGAAGCGCCATCGTACCCCAGGTGGATCACGAGGGCGCCCCTCGTCCGGCAGACCCGGGCGATCTCGCCCCAGCCTCGGGTCATGAGGACCTTGCCCGGAGTGATGACCGCAACCTCCTCTTCGGTCGTAGGGGTGCTGCAGCCGGCATGCTGCAACCAGAACTCCAGAGAGCCCCTCTGCGGAATCACGAAGGCGAAGGAGGGAGGAAGGTAAATCCAAGTCTGAGGAGGCATGGCGGCGTGGAGCACTAGCTCTCGGGAGGAGCCCTCGGCATGGACTCTGGGCGGAACAACGCGCACCGCCGTGACCCGCCGATGCCGACGGCGGCGTCATCCGTGGCGCTCGGTGTCAACTCCTTCAGGGCCCTCAATGCGGGCGTACAAGGGCAGCGGGAATCCTGGCGGTGGCCGCTCGTACCAGGGCCTCGAGACCTCCTGCCGGGCGCCTTCATCTCGGAGGTAGAGGGCTAGCCGTTTCTTCGGCGGAAGCGGATCGGGACCCTCTCGGGGGGGCTTTCCTTTCTCTTCTGTGGGGAACCGGCGGATCAGAGCCATTGTCGCAATGTGGAGCAAGGGCAAGGATGGAGAAGAAGGAGAAGCAAGAAGAGATGGACTGGAAGGGCTCGCACCGTTTCGTACATATAGCCGGGGGAGGCCAACCGTCGACCTCCACAATCACAGGTAATCATGACCCGCTTTGCATGCAGGGACTTGTCAATTCGTGCAGTTGCCGAGGCGTCGTGGGGAAGTAGGGACGCCCACGTCCAATCCACCGCCACGCAGCGCCCAAGGCCGCAGGCTATTGGGGCCCGCGGCGCTTCGCACTTTCCCTTTAGCTTCTCTGCTAAGCCAAGTCCAGGCGCGCCTTGGGCCCCGGGGCTACTGTCGGCGTTCTGGGAATGGGGGTACCCAGACTTGCCTCCCTGCGGCCTGCGGCGTGGCTCAAGGGGTGGTCCAGAATGGCCCATCTTCATCATGACAAGCTCAAGACCCTCGCGAGGGGCCAAGCCTCGCGGGGCAAACAACAGGAAGCTTCCTCAGGCACGACCTCGTCAGGCTGGCTCGCGAGGAGGCGGAGAGATCAAGGCATGGTACCTCACGAGGTGCCCATGACGCAAGCCATGACGACCGAGGGCGCCAGGCGGGCGCCAGCCCACGCAGTGTCCTCATTTCCCCTTTGGTGCAAAGGAAGCAAGCGCAGGCCAAGGCATCAGGCAAAGGCAACCATTTCGGTGCAACAAGACCAAGACCAGCAGAACGGCAGGAAGGAGGTCATCGTGGAGCCCAAGTCAGCGTCACCGTCAGGGTCTTTGGCAGGCGAGGACCGACTTTAGTCAGGATAAGTGTACTAGATGTTCCCCTTCAAAATGGCCAATTGTTGGCGCCCTTCCCGTCAATATTTGGGAAGAGGCCCAGGGCCTCCACCTATAAATAGGACTAGCCACCCACAGGGTAGAGGCATCTGGATCGGGATCGAGGGAAATCGGCATTGGCATCTAGAGAGAGAGAAAGAGAGGCGACTGAACTCCCCCTAGCAGTTCATCGCACCAGCTCAAGAACAGCCCCTTGCGAGGCTGTTCTTCCCTTGTACTGTTCATCATCAGCCCCAGAGGCAATCCACCACACCACACACTGTAGTAGGGTATTACACCACAATGGTGGCCTGAACCAGTATAAACCTCGTGTCCCTTGTGTTGTTCTTTGTGTAGTTTAGATCCTTGCGAGGCGACGAGACATAGGCAGGTTGGAGGTGCGATCTCCGCGTGCACACCAGAGTTCGAACCTAGAGGGTCTGCCGGAACTCGAAATCCGACAGAATCCATGTTATGTCCGATTAAATTTTTTCGCTTGCTGTATAATGCATGTAACCTACTCATACCAACATTTTAGTGCATTCCAAATGTCTATACTACCGCTGCAATTCGAACTAAATTTGAATTCGTTTCTCTATTTCAATAAGAATCTACAATCATGATTGTTGCCAACTTCAACCATCATAGTTTCCTTGCTATCCACCAGATATAAATCGGACGACCTATAATGCAGGATGGCGGGCACACCATCATAAACAACTCCATCTTTTTATAAGAGTAGAGATAAAATATATTAAATGTAGTATAACATGTTCATAAACACACCATGTGTATCACCGTTATATATATTCACACATGCGTCGGTTTAAAACACTATGATAAATTCTTCAAATATCTGAATTCGTTTTTATAATGAAGTATATATGATCTCTATTCGTCTTTTACACCCACACAACCCTCTTATCTTTGTAGCTAGCGCCAACTTTCTCTTGTGCATGCACACGCCCGCATCCCTCTCACCCTCCCTCAGCATTCTCTAGCTCCATCGTGCAAATTCGTTTTTTCACTTTAGGTCGTTCACCCACGGTGTGTGTAGGCCCCTCAACTCCTTCTTTATGGCACACATCGATCAATATGCCTCTCTAGCCAGGTGTGCCTAGCACAAACACAAGCTTCCCCTCATCTCTTGTCATCGTCCATGCCTCACTCCCACCACTCTTTTCATTGTTCTCGTACTCGCACACTCCTCCCCGCTCGATATAGTATGCCTCTCGTACCACCTCGTACATGCATCCCTCTCTCTCTATCCTTCTCCTCGTGCGAAATTTGCTTCTAACACACACATGCATGTATACCGATCGATCTCCCAACATATACCTAGATTGACTTTAACTACCCCCCCCCATCGATCGACGTACCTCACAAGTTATGTCTCTCCTTTCTCTAACAAAGGGCGATTGATCTTCCTATGTAGTTATGTCTCGCTTACCACAGCCACATTGTCCCCCCCTCATCATTAAGTGCATGCCTCCCGACCCGTCTCTCACACATGCGTGCACGGACAACAAGCAGCCATCTCCTCTCTTATTGATATTGCAGGCGTGCCCTCCGTTTGTCTAACAAGCCTATCCCACCATTTGTTAGAAGCAACTCACTACCACCCCTCCAACACTCTAGCTTTGTCTCTCTCCCAACTTTATTCCTCTCCTGCACATATGCATGGATGCCGATCGATCTCCCTCACACAACCCCGTGGGTGGTGTACGTATACAAGAAGAGAATAGGTGCTCGTGCACATACTCACGCCGTGCCCAGCCACACCAGCGGGTACATGGTGGAGCTCATTTCTTTACTGAAATGGCATCCCACGCTAATTTGAGCCTTTGAAGCGGTTGTTTACCTAGGGAGGTCGTGTACCACACCTGCGAAACAAAGTTCGACTTGACGCGTTGTCGCGTTATTTATAAATAAAGTTATAGCGCTCAATGGCACGTACACAGAATATAAAACGATTTTTATGGAGAAAAAGGTAGTCCGCTCACTATATACAATGGAGCCTTGCGTGCCTGGTTTGTCGCTCTTTAGAGTATCTCACACAAGGCTGCGGTGGCCTCTCTCTCTCTCTCACTGTTGGTCACTGATCCAGCCGCATCCCGTCCGCCGGGGGAAAGGGAGTGCGGTGGCCTCTCTCTCTCTCTCACTGTTGGTCACTGATCCGGCCGCATCCTGTCCGCCGGGGGAAAGGGAGGAAGTGCATGTTTCTCCGTTCAATGGCACTGAGGCAGCACGTCCCGATCTGCGGTTGTCAGGACCGGTTTCCCAATAAAACCTTTATTGAGAAACCGACCCTTTTATCGGACCAGTACATAAGAATCCTCCTTACTGGTGGACAAATCCTTGATACAGAAATCTAGAAGTACTAAATATTATACAAGGTTGAGCTGAGGCTGCACAATTTATTACAAGCACGCTGATATAATACATAAAGGCGGATATGACACAAGGAGTATGGTGGCACAACTACTGACTCGTAATAAAAGTGGTGGTGGATATGTCACAGCGAAGTGGGTGACATGACTCCTAGATCTTACAGCTCATCGAGCGCCGGAGTGAGGCTTGATGATTTTATTTGGGCAGCGGAAGCGTATATAATACAAGTGACCAATTCCAAGATTGCACGGGACTGACTGGGACTCCTCTAGGCGTTGGACTCGCTATCGAACTCTTCATCCATAAGATCGCCTTCGTCAACATCTGGCCAAATCAACAAGCCATGTGAGTACTTTGAATGTACTCGCAAGACAGTTTGGACATAAGATATAACAAATGCAAACCTTATGCACATGAGCAGATTAGTAATGCACACTCAGATAATAAATTTGCACTGCATGTGAAATAAAAAGGAAGTCAGGCGGTAGTCCTCCCGAAATCCCAATAAAATAACTGAAGACCGATCGGGCGTCTGAAGCGACGCCTCGAAAGGTAAAAAAATAAATTAGCATGCCGCAGTCGGGCGTCAGGGCGACACCAGATAAAGGGCTTATATCGAAAAGTAAATGACAGTACGCGCCACAGTCGGACATCTAAGCGACATCTCGAAAGGGCTTATAATGAAAGTAAATAACACGGATGCCACAGTCGGACGTCTGAGCGACATCACATAAAGGGCTTATATCAAAAGTAAACAACAAGAATGCCACAGTCGGACGTTTGAGCGACATAGCATAAAGGGCTTATATCAAAAGTAAACAACAAGAATGCCACAGTCGGACGTCTGAGCGACATCACATAAAGGGCTGATATCCGAAGGTAAATAACAAGAATGCCACGGTCGGACGTCTGAGCGACATCACATAAAGGGCTTATATTTCACCATTCGAATTCAAGTAACTCATAAAGGTAAATTACCCAAGGAATTACTCAGCACATAATAGTAAAATGGTTAGTCCATCCACAGGAATAACATTCAGCCAGGTTTACCACTCATGTTTATTCACCGAAGATTGTCACTGAGACTGAGACTGAGATTGACACTGAGGCGGACGTTGAGACTGACACTGATATGTTTATCACAATCCTTGACCATGGACACGGTTACTTGAATGGTTTTGACTCTGCAGAGTTTGTACTCGTTAACCACAGCCAACGGATTTCAGTAGTCACAAAGGACTAGTTCCGTTTACGGTATTTTAGGAGAAACACATCTAACCAGTACACACCCATTCCACATTCCGCTGCCAGGAATCACCCTAGGCAATGTTCAAGAAAAACTCTAAGACGGGGAGGCCACAACCTCGATTAGCATGGGATCAAATTTATATCGCGCGCTCTAAGGGGTGCCCCCCTCTCGGTCCCAACCGAAAACACCCATGCCCCCTGACCGGATGACGGGCTTTAATCCAGGGCCATGGAACCCTCATCACGGCCCCTCTATTTTGTGTGTACAAGGAAAGAGGTTTGCAACTTACTAAACCGTATTCTTTGCAGAAAACATGTGGCAGCACAAAAAGGGGACGAACTGTAACATGACTTGATCCACGTTAACACTGGGGTTAAACGGTTGACATAAGACTGGCATGCTTCAACAATACCAGCTTATGACCTTTCATGTCACCACATGATCATATTACCTCCCCTCAAATGAACACATCAAGTTTCAAAGCTCACTCGTAGTTGCTTTGCATGCAGTATAATACTTACTGATGCTCATATAAACATGCCATGAAATAACTAGTCAAGCAAACATGCAAAACACTCATCATATCAAAGGTTCAAACATGCTTTCTTGGTTCGGAGTAGTCGGAGTCTAGCTCGGTGAAGTTTGCGGTTCCGTCACCTCCTTCGGTATCTACGGTATATAAAAAATCGGATACTACGTGAATACCGTGCGTGCCTAAAAATAGCTCCAAATATTTTTCAAATAAATATGATAAAAAACTAGAAAGAAAAATAAAGATAACAGAAAAAGAATCAACTCAACATCATCTTTTGTGTAAAAGTTATAAAGGTTTTAGTCCAGGGACTAATCTGTGATGAAACAGAAACCTTCCAGGGGCTTGTTTAGAAAAACAGAAAACGCTTCGGATAGTAATATGCCAACCCAAAGGGAAAACGTATTTTGCCCGAAGGTGTTTTATTCAAAAAAAGTTTCGAATAAAAAGAGAGAGGCTGACGAGGGGGTCCCGCATGTCAGGTTTAAAATTTTGAAACAGAGTTCGCCGGCGCCCGAGGCTCGCGGTGGTCGCCGGCGTCGATCCACGGCGAGGTAGGGGGAGTGGGTGGTACCTACGGGCTCACGGAGCTCTCCCGCGTTTGTGGGTGGTGGAGTTGGTCGCGGCGAGCACCACGTCAACGGCGACCTCCACTCCGGCGGACGGTGGTTCGGGCGATGATGGATCTCGCCGAGGAGGGCTACAAACGTCAAATTGGGGCTCGGGTTAGAAAAGTGGATGCACAAGGAGGTTGCTGACAAGGTTTGGGAGGCGGGGTTGCTCTCACCAGAGAGGATCTTGCCAGAGCCCGAAGCGGATCGGGGCGGCCGGAGTCGGGGAAGAAGGCCTCCTCGAGGTCCTCCTAGTGGCTGGGCGTAGTGCTAGCGAGGTGGAGGGGTGGTGCTGGGTCGAGAACGAGCTCGAGGCCCCCTTTTATAGCCGGTCCGAGGCGGTTTCCGAGAACGGGGTATCTCCGGCGAGCAATTACGGCGAGGCAGCGGTCGGGCAGGCGGTTTAGGAGGCTGGGCAGCTGCGGATTGGTCCCCTGGCTCCATCCAACGCCTAACCTTGGTTGGATTTGCTCTGCGCCCGTGGTTTCGACGGAACGGCCTCACAGGCACGTCGGCGGCAGAGAGCGCGCTCTGTGCCTCTCAGGCCACAGTGACGGCTCTGCAGCACGCACAGGGGGAAAGGACGGCCACGCGGAGGCTCCTGGTGGTGTGGGCGGTGCCGTATGGCAGGGCTGGCCCCTGTTGGCCGCCACGGGTGGTTCTGCCACCGCGGAAGACGCCGGCGTTGGCGAGACACGTCGCCACCGACGCTCGCGCCCGTCCAAACGACCGTGCGGCATGGTGGATAAGAAGGAGGAGCAGGGAGCAAGAAGCCAGAGCGGGCACTGGCGAGATTGCCGCCGCGGCTCTGAAGAAAACGACACTGACGGCAGATCTGAAACTCTGAACTTGCACAGAAACAGTGCACACCAACTGTTTGACGAAATGATTTGGGCATGTGGAAACTTTTTCTTGAGCAGGGAATTGGTGAGGTGGTCTCTTGATGCATCCAGAGGCTGCCTGATTTATCTCAGATTTTTAGGAAAAGAAAAAGAATGAATTTTACCAAAAATGGCGAATCTGGTTCAAACTTGCAGCAAGCATATTTTGAAAATTTTGAACTGTGGACTAGCAGATCTTGATGGATCTAGGTTGAGGGTACTAAGGACTAGCCAGGGGAGTTTATTTGGGACCAAGACTCAAAGGGATTCTGGTGGTTCCTTTGTAAAGCATCAAGGCCCAAAATAAATGACAGAAAATGTTTTGAGGATAAGATAAATGGAAAGAAAATCTAAATGAGGTTGAAACTTGCTGGAATTGGGTGTTTGACTTGACCCAAAGTGGGGAGGTGGGTTTTGGAAGAAATATTTCAACACAGGTCATGGAAAAAGAGAAATCTTTGAAAGGGAAAGAATAGATCCATAATCCATAGGAATTCTTTTTAATAGAAAGAATTGTAAAAACTTTCCAAGATTATTTGTGTTGAGCCAACACAAGGTTCAAGACCCAAAAATCAAAATTGAGGAGGAGTCATAAAATATTTGTCATAAAAAAATATGAGAGGGAGGAGAGTCCCTCTTTTTAGAAAAATTCAAACAACCTCCCTTAAATCAGATAAAGAATTTAATAAAAGTCAAACCAAAGTTTTTGGAGTGTTACAGTGGTACACGCCGTTCTCTCTGACCAAGCTCCGGCGCGGCAGGGCCTACGCCACCTGCTCGCAGATTCCGCCCGCCGCCGCTCACCTAGTTACATCCCGACGACCTCGGTATCCCCTCCGCCTTGCTCCTTGCCGGTCTTCCCACGTCGCTGCATGTGGATCTTCCATAGTTCTTTGCCCAAAACGTAGCTCGTCCAGCGTACTTTCCATATTGCATTCTCGTCCTCACACCATTTTAGACAAACACAACTGTGTTGTTATCTTCCCTTAGGGCAAGGAATATGCTTCTTTTTTGTCGCATCATGTGTCATCAACAGTTATTGGCCAGTAATTGTTTCCTTTCTACCTCTTTTTTTGCAAACAGGGCTATCCATTTCACCTCGTTGCTATTGCGACCTTTTGGTGAACTGCACAAATCACTTTTTTCTTAAGAGTGTTTTGTGCAGTTGTACTAAAATGTCACACGGACAACGTCTCTACATTAGTCTTGTTGCACA
The DNA here is from genome assembly GCA_021605205.1 of Aegilops longissima. Taxonomy (NCBI): domain Eukaryota; kingdom Viridiplantae; phylum Streptophyta; class Magnoliopsida; order Poales; family Poaceae; genus Aegilops; species Aegilops longissima. The sequence continues at coordinate 22,887 of JAHIAM010001708.1, forward strand.
AAGGGAGATTGGTTTTGCTCTATCCTCCTCATCCAACTCCGAGCCTAATCTTCTCCAACTAGTTAGACTGCAAAGGTGACCGGCTTCTATTTGTGTGTTTATTGTTTCATCAGCAGTCCTCTATTATCGTAATCGCACTTAATATCTTTGGAACAGGGACGCTCATCTCTATTTTAGTGGAACTGCACAAAATGATCGGAATGTTGCATGCTCCAGACAACTACTTTTTTCCCAACATGCCTTGTTGATTTAGACAGAGCTGGGGGGACGTTGCTGCCAATGAAAGCATGGATCAATTTTAATTTAACACCTTCTCACAACTCTGTCTTCAGTTGTGATGTAATTATTATCTCTGACCTGCTAATAATTGACATGCATTAGCAAGGAAGTTAGTTTTTTATTGTTTCCGAAAGAGCATCGATGGCAAGACATGCGAAACAAAAGCTGAAAGCTCACACCATTATACAATTTCATGTCGCTGGAAAATTATTTGTATAGTACGTCAATATGTAAACAAATGATGGAAGCTTGATAGCATTGCCAGAAGCCTCTTCATCATCTGGGTCCATGTGCCATGAACAAAATTATACTCCTTCATTCCTAAATATTTGTCTTTTTACAAAATTCAAACTGGCATATTTTAGAGTGTAGATTCACTCATTTTGCTTCGTATGTGTACTCCCTCCCTTCCTAAATATTCTAGTCGTCTTTCTAGAGATTTCAACAAGTGACTACATACGGAGCAAAATGAGTGAATCTACACTCTAAAATATGTATATATACATCTGTATGTGCCAATCCATGTGAAATCTCTAAAAAGACAAATATTTGAGTAGTCACTCGTTGAAATCTCTAGAAAGACAAATATACTCCGGAGTATATTTAAGAACCGAGGGGGTAGTGCACAACCGCATGGGAGACTCAGCCCGGTCGTTGCGCCGCATTAATAGTGAGTAATGAGCAGTCAAATCATAAGCCCCACCTTTCCCACTGTAAGTTGCTCTGAAGAAGCAACCATCATTACGCTCTTCTTTGAATCCGCTCATACTACTCCATCTGTCACTGTTTATACAGTGCACTAAAGAAAAAAGAAAAAAAATGTGGGACCAAGGCGACTAGTGACCGGCCTGAATAATAGCATTGGTAGTTATAGCACGGCGTACACACATGCATCTAGTGCTTCCACCCCGGGTACACACATGCATGCACTTACTCCACTCCGTAGTAGTACAGTACATGGAGAGAAAATTGTGGACTTGATTGCGGTTACCACGCCCTAATTAATTGAGCATTAAACCAAACAAGTCTAACGTCTCTCTGGTGGTGGAAATGCATTGAGAGAAATGCATCATAATGAAGCGCGCCCTGTAAATTGTGACGGAGGGAGGAGTAGTATGAAGGTGCAACACCAAGTACGCATATGGCCAGTCGGTCAATGCACCTCCTCTTGGCATATCACTAACATGTGGGACAGGAGTGTGAGCAAACCGATCTCAATTGACGGCAAAGAGCCAACACGCCGTTCCTTGAGAGAGACGAGGAGCGAGAAGACACAGACGGGCTCGCACAGAGGCCAAGATATATTCGAGCATGGTTGGTTGATCGATATCATTCATTACATGTTGGGCTGCCTTTTTCCGCCCTTCTCCGGAATAAACGTGTACTTTATCGAGAGATAAAAAATAAAAGTATGAGGCGCTCCACCATGTGGTTCTAGTAGTAGTACTACTCGTACTCTGCGCTTGGCTCTTCGCCTCTTCGTGAAGTCGAACAATGATGGTACTCCGCATGTTGGGTACTACGGTGTATGCCTCGACAATCGACACGAATGGGTGATGCATGTCCACCGAGGGTGGGTTGCATTAGTCAAAAGGGGTAAGCGAGCTTCACCTTGTCCTGCAAGCTTCTCCTCATTCTGCGAGTTGATGGGACACACCAAAAAGTAGTGCTAGTCCATACTCCCTCCTTTCCGGCTAATATGGATTAATCTTTTTGCGGGTAAATGAGAGAGCTTTATTCATATATAAGCATTCTTAGGACGATCAGCCAAGACCTTTGGTCACTAGGAAGCGAGGTACCCATAAAAAAGAAGTAGGAAGCAAGGTGTTTCATCAAGCCAGCTCTCGGCCACACTCAAAGTGTAGCAAGCACGGTTCGCATGAAGATGCGCCGCAAGGTTTGCTAACCTATTTACATGCTGAATAACAAAAAAATAGGAAATATTACGAGCGCTACTATTTGTAACAGGATATGAGCCAGAATTAGCGAGAATTGTGGCGAGTGTTCCATGCAATCAACTTCCATTATCACATGCGAGAACCCTCAAGAGAACCAAATGTGTTGAAGATTGCTTTATCACATTTTAAAATTATAATAAGAGTCTGAGGCGCTCCTCCATCCGGTTCCTAGTACTATTCCTCCTTTCCGGTTTATAAGGCTTATCTTAAAATTTTAGTTTTCCCATTTTATAAGGCTCAATTTGGTTGTTCTCCATCACATGTTCAGATTTCAAGGTGCATTAAATCATTGCATGCAAGTATTAAGAGAAAATTGACCAATGTATGTACTTTATACATGCATGCATTGCAATTAATGCATTGGTAAACATAATTTTTTGAGAAAAACAAGAGCATTAATTGGGTGCTTTTGCAAACTACAAAAAGTATTCCAGCACTCACCATCTACCTTGATTGGCGAGATTTTTGAATTGAGCCCTATAAACCGGAAAGGAGGGAGTAGTATAGTACGTACCTTTATAGACTATAGTAGTAGTACTAGTACTAGTAAACTTTGTGCTTGGCGGTTCGCCTATTCGGGAAGTCGAACAATAGTAGCACTAGTAGTATAGTGTAAGCTTCTGGCAATCTGACACCGGATTAACTGTTGCACGTCGACCGCTTTGGCGAGGAGAGCTTGCATTAGTCAAAAGTTTCTCCTTGTCCTGCGAGCCACCGCGCAAGCTTCTCCGATCCTGCAACCTTCTCCTCGTTCGCAAGTTGGCGGGACACAGCAAAGTAATGCTAGTCCATCTGCCTCCTCTCCGGTTAATATGGCTTAATTTCAAGCGAGATAAATACACTTTGTCTGCATTGTATATTTGTAAAAATGCGGTCAGTGGACTTCATAATACGCTCATTGCGCTCAATATATATATTTTCCGGTGTTTATACGGTCACTAGCTTACCCTGACTGAGTATGTGTGTGCATGCACGTGTAGGTTGAGCACTTAGCGTGACCGTGTGTGTCCCGTCGTGTGCTCGGACATGCATGCATTAGGGCGTCGCGCGCGTTTTTGCGTCCATGTGTACGTGTGACTGTTGGATACACGTAGGGGGAGTACGTGTAGGTCAAATCACACAGTAAGTTAGTCGGGAGAATCAACCATCATTTCACTCTTGAATGACACATACGCCATATAAAATGGTTGATATGGAGAGAAAAAGAAAACCACTATATATACACTATCAGGAGCCTAAGCTACAAGCCTGCTTGCTAAGGTTGCTCTCTTCACAAGCATAGAACAACGGGCCTGATCCCGCAGCTGGAGGAAGGGAACAATGTTCTGCGTAGGCGCGGTCGACATCGGCGAGGGAGAAAATCCATAGTCGTTGCATCCCAATCGGGGGTCACCGCGGTATGGGCCGATGCCGCGTCCCAACCGCCCTTCTAGCTACAGCCCGACGTCCCAGGTAGTCCATCTTCCTTTTGGAGCCGGCTTGCTCCATTGTCGTAGCTCCATCTCCATGTCGATCTTTCTCTACTTCTACCGGCTTCTACTTGTGAAGAGTTTATGTCTCATGAACTAGTGCCAATACTATTATTCTAATCACACTTCTTCAATATCTTTGCCACCAGGGATGCTCAAACCGATTTTAGTGGAACTGCACAAAAGCATCGTATTATCCGAGGGTGCCAGCCGTCTTTCCTTCGACAGGTTCTTCCTGGCCAGGGAATTAAATCATGTTTAGTGTTTAGGGTTTAAGTCGTAGTGACCCCATCAGTAGTTTTTTCTTTCGTACACACTCTCACAACTTTTTTCTTTAGTTGTGAAGTAAATATTGGCTATGATCTGTGAATCATTGAGATGCATCAGCATGCGTGTTAGTTTTCCTTTGTATTTGATGGAATGTTGTAACGGGGCAACCTTGGAATAGGAATGAAAATGGAGTGGAAAGTTTCCGTTTTTTCGGAGAAAAAATGGAAACGGAGAGAAACCAACGTTTCGTTTCGTTGGATCGCGCCATCGAGCAAAACCAACGTTTAAATCACGTATGTCGTGTTCGTGTCTCACCCTCCTCCACGGCTCGACCCCACACGGTCGCTCGGCATGCCACTCACCGCAAACCGAGTATACGATAACTTTCCCGCATGCTTGTCTGATGGATCGCGCCATGGAGTACTAGCACTAATGAAAGAGATTGACGAGTTGGGGGAGGACAGCTAGCTGTAGCACGGACTCCCAAGAACTTTTTACAAGCATGTTGTAGCCGGCTATTGCGACCTTTGAATGCGGAGCAGCCACGTGCACCCGGAAGCGGCGCGGGCAACGCTCTCTCGGCCGGCGCCGCTTCAATGTCGGCGCCAGTGAGAGGTCGCGTCCGCTCTGGCCGGGCATGAACGCGACACTGACCGTTTCGGGCGGGAAGCACGCGCGGGTGATGAAGAGGGTTCGGGTTGGTCAGGACCGGCCGTGGCAGCGGTCCGGACGTGCGCAAACAAGAGATGTTGTGCGTTAATATTGCTGCGTATATAATTAACAACGTAAATAATGTGCCAGTTGGACAAATATGATTGGAGATGGAGATGGAAATGGAATTTTACGTAAACACGGATATGCATGTCTATGTCTATGTGTGTGTGTCTTGTGACGACTCTCGCGACACTGGAAGCGGGGCGTGTTTTTGATCGAGTTTTCTTTCTTGATACGTTAGAAAATCAGTTTGTCTAATTCACATCTAGATGTTATTTAAGGATATCACATCTAAGCTCCCACAAGTATATAATGTAGCAACAAGAAACAAAAAACTAGGAGAAAAAATAGACCACAAACAGAGTGGACATCAACTTAGATGTGACATAACTATGTCACATCTAGATGTGTCCTAGACAGACCCATAAAAATTGTCGCATGATTTTCGTTTCTTTTTTTCCGAGGAGCAGCGTATTCTATTTAAAACCACTGATATGGAGAGATTTTTTTACTCCATTACAACCTCTTGTTTGATAGAGTTTCTCGTGTCTCGCTCTCTCACCCTCTCCATATCAAAACAAGATGACAGTGTCCACTCTATCTCTCTCCTCACCGGTGGTCACAGATCCGGTCGAATCCCGTCCGCTGCGGGAGGTGAGGAAGTGCAGTGTTGACATTGTCACCGTCGGCTACGGAGGGAGCCGATGCACACCGTCCTCTCGGAGTCGGCGCTGGCGCGGACGAAGATCCTCCATGCCCTTGTTTGCTGCCGTCGTGTGGGCAGATCCCGCCCGCCCGCCTAAACGACATCTCGCCCACCTGAGGTATAACTTCTTGTACTGGTCCAGCTCCCCAGCTCGCTGCGTGCGGGTTTTCTTCAATGCGACTACTCCCCAGCTCCCCATGCATAGTAGTAGCTAGGGTTCGTCGGCTGGTCCAACATCACCTACTAGTACTATTATAGAGGAAATGCCACTCGGAAAGTTGTCCTTATTTATGCCTCGGTGGAGGTATACATGTTGTTTCGACAAAAAGTACATGGTGGTTGTGCGGTCATTGTCCATATGGTGGTAGTACTATCACTTGTTAAATGAAGAAATGCTTTTTTTTTCGGGTATCCTGGTTTAGTTCCCATCAAGATATAATTATGATGCTTCTATTTGTTGGTGTACTTTTCATTAATTCTGATTGACAATTGAGATGTCGTTGCTAACCCTTTTTTATATTTTTGGAAACAGCGATGCGTGTCTCCATACCCGGGCATGTCTTCCTCAATTTTAGTGGAACTTCACAAAATTGGATGGCCATTGTTGTTCCGCCTCACTGTCCTCTGCCACGTGGTTCTTCCTTCCTCGAGCTTGATTACTGAGAAGAAACAGACCATAGTGAGGATTTGTCGAACTTCATAGGTGCCTCACCCAAACTTGATGCCAAATGGATGATGCATCACCACGATGACCTATCGATGCTCATGGTTGCGCCTCATGGTTGCGTCGGCTGGTGAAGCTAATCGATTTTCAATGAAAAACAGGCTGTCTTCCATCAGTGCTCTTTGCTTGTTACGCACAAAGATGATATCCTTCGTCGAGTTCACCTTGGTTGCGTTGGAGGCGCGATGCGTCTTTCACGTTGGTGCAATTTCATCACACAATTGGCTATGAACCAAATGTTTCCTCGAAGAAGGATTGACGTTGGTACTAAGAGCATAAGTTTTGTATTGATTTCTAAGCCTTCTCACAACTTTGTCTCCAGCTCCCCTGTAATTTTATTTGTCCAGCTATTAACTTTGATTTAAAAAATGGTGTGGACTAAAAACCCGAATGGACGTAGTAGCACTCCATTTTTATTTACTCTGCATATTAGATTTCACTGAAGTCAAACTTTGTAATACTCTCAAACCTTTGCGATAATTGAAATTAAAATTCTTTATTTGTACACACTCTCACACGTTTCCGATAATTTGGCGCATTTGTGGTTGTTCACTTAAGGGAGGGTAGTGTACCACACGTGAAGGATAGGAAGTGCGACCAGGACGCGTGGGCGTGGATCGTTAGTTCATCGGAAGTAGTACTAGTTTTCTTCACTGTACATTAAATAAAGAGTTTCGTTTCGTACTTACACAATTTAAAACGGTTGTTATGGAGAGAATAAGAAAACCACTCCACTAGTATATATTAGTCGTATACACGAGAGTACTATATGGACGCAGCTTCATTGACTTAGTGCGCCTGCCATTGGGTTTATGACAGGTGGGCCCAAAATGTGGCTGGCTCACCTGTCATACAGCCAAAAGCAGGTGCAGTGAAGGCACCGGAGCTCAGTCCGTACTACAGTAGTATATATATAAGCGGGAGCCTCAGCGCTTGTTCGCTAGGGTTTGCACTCTCCACACGCTCGCCGCACTACATATATGTTACACGCTGGAGGCTCAGCGTTCATTTGCTAGGGTTTGCTATATTCACAGTCTCTCACCCTCTCTTCACCAGATCTAAACAAGACTGCGTTGGCCTCTTGTCTCTCTCTCCCCCCTCACAGCATGTGAAGGAGGCGTCCGTATCCCGTCGCACCGGGAAGGGGAGGAGGTGCAGCGTTCACTCTATCGCCTTGGCGAGGGAGGCAATCCACTTGCCGGCTGCGTTGTTCTCTTTCACCCAGCGCTTTGTCTGGGAGGGCCACCGACCCCTTCTTCCTCGCTGCCGACGTGGTGTGGGCAGATCCGCCTCTGTCGCACGCCTTGCCACATCCCGATGACCCTAAGGTATAAGTTTCTTTGAAACCGTCGTTGCTCTAGCTGCATGTGGATCTTTTTCGATCTGTAGTCGAATCTAGGTCTTGGTTCAAAGAGGAAAGAAGGGTGCGGTGGGCTGGAGCAAGAATCTAGGACGTGGTTCAATGAGGAAAGGAGGGGCGGAAAGTAATATAGACTGGCTATCCAGCCGCTTTGTAGGTCGAAAAGGGGAAAAGGGGGTAACCCAATACACACATCTGTAAGGAATCGATCTCTTTGTTGAAAAGGGAAAGAAACTGGGGGGTCGGGTAGTTTGTGTAGGACTAGATTTGTTGCCCTCACTTAGGAAAAAGGTTCAAAGAGAACAAATATGGGACCAACGCATATATGTTGCTTGGCTACATACTCTGCGTCACCCATTTATACGTGTGGACGCACATGGTGCTGGCATGTCCCATATAGCTATTTTGCTGTTGTTAAATAAGAATGCCGCCAGAAAATTGAAGCAATGCCACTGTTAAAAGTAAATTACATTTTTTAACGAATGTTGTTTCAAGAGAATGTCTCTGCTAATATGAATCAATGCAACCGTTTTAGAAACGCTACTATCCTACTTTACTTTCCATCCAATATAAGTTAGATGATTCTTTCTGTCACCGTTTGTTTCATCCTCCTTTATCGACAAGTAATTGTTTCCTTTTTTGCCTCTGTTAAAACAGGGGTGTCGATTCAACTTGTTGCTATTGCGACATTTTGCTTCGCTACTCGAAACACTTATGTTTTAAGAGTGTTTTGTGCAGTTCAACTTGAATGTCACACTGGCGACTTTGCTTAATTTTTGTGGAACTGCACAAAAGGAGATCGAGATTTGTTTCCACTCTTCGTGGCGAGTTGTTTCAAATCTTGGTCTCATCCACATGATGTGCAGTGTGCTTTGAGATGTTGTGCTACTTGTTTTGGTACTGTTTTAAATAAATGTTGAATTGAAGCTATTGTATTGCTGTCTTTTCCCATTAAGTAGTGAACAAAAATGGGACCAACCCAGACATGATGCTTGTTGCTTTGTTACAACAAATTCAGCATCACCCCTTTATAAGCCGAGAATTGATGCCACTCTCGAATTAACTACTAAATCTTATTTCAAAACTGCAACACTTGTTAGGGATTGGCGGGATTACCATTTTTGTGGCTGCATGTTTCATCCTCCTTTATTAGCCAGTAACTGATTCCTTTTTTGCCTCAGTTTAAACAAGGATATCTATTCAACTTGTTGCTATTGCGACATTTTTCTTCGCTACGCGAAACACTTTGCTTGATTTCAGTGCAACTGCACAAAATGAGATTCGATTTCCTATTCGTGTTGGTAGATTCATATTTTATCCTGGTCTTCTCATGAAAGGTCAGTACAGGCCTTCATCCACATGATTGTGTAGTGTGCTTTGAGATGTTGTGCTACTTGTATTGGTACTGTTTTAAATAAATGTTGAATTGAAGCTATTGTATTGCTGTCTTTTCCCATTAAGTAGTGAACAAAAATGGGACCAACCCAGACATGATGCTTGTTGCTTTGTTACAGCAAACTCTGCATCACCCCCTTTATAAGTAGATGGAAGCACATACTGTTGTTGCTTACAGGGATATCACAATTAAAGCTCGGTTTTATTCCGACTTCGATTTTAGTTCAACTGCACAAAATGACCCAATGTGTCCAAAGCAAATTGCTGCATTACTGGGTCCAGTTGGTCGTTCCACTTTGCAGAAAGAAGCAGTCACTGTTTGTGCTACATTACAGAAGGAATGACCGAGAAGCTTTACATATTATTAGGCCTTCCACTATGTAGGCCAAAAGAGGTGCCAATTTCACCTTTTCTTAGTTTGGCACTGAATCCCTCCATTGCTTCAGCCGGTGCCATAAATATTAGACACCGGTGACATGACTAGTCTGCAGAGACCATTGGCAATTTAGCAACACGTGGAGTGCCCTGGGCAAAAAGTGCCCAAACAAGTACAAGAAGCGACAGGACTCCACGATCACAGGCATTACATATTTTGAATGGGAAAAGCTTGTCAAAGTTTAATCATTGATGTTAGAAAGAAGCGACAGGACTCCACGATCATAGGCATTACATATTTTGAATGGGAAAAGCTTGTCAAAGTTTAATCATTGATGTTAGCAAGAAGATGTTAGTTTAATATATTGGAATTGGAAAACCTTGTCAAAATTTGCTCATTGATGTTAGCCAGAAGACATGCATTTGATATTTTTGAGTGGGATGCCCTTGCTGTGAGCAGCGTCTAGTGTTTTTTCCTATTCCTGTGTTCAGTTTAGAAGTAAATAGTTACTCTGCTGAGGTATTCCTGTGTTAAGAGTTTGTTTTGAATATTGTCTATGTAATGCCAGGCCTTGTGTTTGATTGCAAAGTTGAGCTTGGAATGTTGTGGCATGCGGCATCACGAGCTGTTCACCGTGCCTCCTGAGACTAATGCTTCGTATTGTTTTGCATGTCGATCTAATGCTAGTGATTTGCTTGTTAAGAAGATCATCCTCTTCTGTTGTTTCCGTGCTTAAGAAATTCATCGTCTGATGTTTCATTCATAGCCTATACGACAAGTCGGGTAGGTTAGACGTGAAACCATATGATCTTCCGACCAACTCATGATATTAGGCCGTGATTGGATCATCGTTTTCCAACCAAAACCACTTGTAAAACTGACGCTTGTAAATTAAATCAGATGGTCGCGGGCGAAGGCTCTTGGTTGGTCGATTTCGACTAGTAAAATATCGGAAGTACTTCACACACGATAAAAACCCTGAACGACACTTGGATGATTGCTAATCCAGTCGTTAGCTGCTCTTTCAGCCTTGCCCATGGATGGCATGATACGCACGTCGTGCATATATCGTCTGGTAATGTCATCCATATAGCAGTGCTCATAAAATATACACTGGTCTCTCCAATTACACGCGTAACCCGCCGGTTTTACTTACAGACCTCGGGCCCTCGGTTTCATTATGCTTGTATTTTACGTGTTGTTTCCGATGACGAGTAAATTACACTTGTATGTTAATACAGGTTTGAAATAAACCAGAGCTCCCAAGCATGGCCTTACCGTTTCATGTCGTCTCAGTTTCTTGAAGGTGCTCATAGGTGTCCGATGATCTGGCTTCTGAATGAGCAGCGGCTATATCGGACCTTCCGTAGGGCCCGCGAGGCCCTCTCCGTTGTCCTTCGAGTTGTTGCGCTCACCGTGGCGTAAGCATTATTAACATGGTCAGCGAACATGAGGATTCAGGAGATGACTTTATTTTGACTGGATGACACTAGGGACCCACTAGGGCCATAGCCGTCGTCGCAAGTGCCTCCTTATTATGTACAACTATATTTTTTGCTTTCTCCTGGTTTCACGACATCACGGTCCCACACCATTGTCAACCTATGTAGTCAATATAAGCGAGAGAATTGCACAAGATGCGGTGACAGCTGGGACCAAGCAGCTCGGCAAAGTATTTGTGTTTTTGAGGCGTGAGCACTGCAGAGTTTTTCTTGGCGATGATTTCGTTTTTGTTTAGAGGAGAGCAGGGTATTAGCTGGGCGGGTTGTGGCCCGTCTAGCCCGAGCGGATATCCAGCCGGATACTATTTTTTCAAGATGAAAATGGCTAGCCAGATATCGTCTTTTGAGAATACCGAGGCAAGGTCAACTTGTTATTCTCCGCCCACTGGCTGCAAATCTTTCCTAGGAGGGATGCATTAGGCTTAGCGGAAAATGGGCTTTAAAAATAATAAATGGGATGTAATTATAAAACTGGGCAGTAACTATAAAAAATGCACCAAACACGAAATTAGTTTACAAAATATTATTTATGGATTTTGAAAATCTTAAATTTTCATTGTTCTTGTGCGCAATGTTTAGTTGGATTTTCGTAATACAAATTTATGTTTAATCTGACTAGAAATTTTGGGATAAAAATATTTCAGGTCCCATCAAAATGTGGGAAATTTTATTGAATTCTGTCTTCAACGGTTGGTTGAAATTATTAATCGTTGTCCTAGCTAGAAAATAGGTTGTACTTTTAACAAACTGTAAATGGGCTGTTGTAAATTCCGTTAGAATTCAAAAATGGGTTGTACATTCTTACAAAGCGCAAATCGCTATAAGTTCTCTGCCACACACTTGTGGGCCTACTAAGTAATGCGTCCCTAAAAAAATAAGTTGACGCGTATGCAAGGCTTTGTCAACTTATTATAGTCAACACACGGTTCTAGCAGCGGTGGCGTTGGATGCCTATCCAACGGATGTTGTCTTCTTCTTCAATCTCGGATATTCTTAGCTTGGCCGCCCAAAAATGATTCCTCCCCGACATCTGGGCGCACCGTTTGGAGGCTGACTGTGGGCCTACTAAGTTGGAGCATACCAAGGGCTTTGTCAACTTAGTCAATATAAGCGATTCTAGCCGGTGACCGTCGATGTCCATCCAGCGGCCGTAGTGCTTCTTCAACCTCTGGTCTTCTTGGTCTAGCCGCCCAAAGCAGCGCCGGTCGTGCCGCTGCTCCGCCTCCCGTGGCATTTGTGCTGCCACGGAGGCCTCACCGCCCCATACTACTCCCACCGCTGGCCAGGCCATCCCTCCACTCACCCACACCCCCTGTTATTCTACGGCGATGGCAGCCTCACACCGCAGCCGAACCAGTGAACCCTCGTACTCCTCTCCGTGCGGGCTTCCACTGCTGCGTCTTCCTCGGCACCGCGTCGTCCCCTTCCTAGGCGTCGCCGTCGTCCACCGCCCTGGTGCTCTCGGCGCGGCATGGTCAACGTGGTCAACGAGCGACTTCCATCGGAAGAGTACTGTACGTGGAGAGGCTGACAGCTGGATCCACGACGGCCGCAAGGAAGTGCCTCCTTATTACGCGCAAAATAATTATTTCTCCACCTGACAGCAGGGACCCACCATACGGGCCACCTTATTTCGCGAAAAAACGTTTCCCCCTGACTGCTGGGACCCACTGAACGGGCCACCGTGATTTAAAAACGATCCCCCGCTGTCGGCTCGGACCCACCGAAGTGCCTCTTTATTACGCACAAAAAATGAATACTCCCCTGCTGGCTGGGACCCACCTTGGTGGGTGGCTGACTTAATGGGCCTACTAAGTTGGCGGGACGGAGGGCTTTGTCAACTTAGTCAATATGAACGATTCTAGCTCCGGTGACCGTCGATGTCCATCCAGCGGCCGTAGTGCTTCTTCAACCTCTGGTCTTCTTGCTCCGGCCGCCCAAAGCAGCGCCGGTCGTGCCGCCAGCTCCTGCCTCCCATGGTCGGCTGTCTTTGCCTGGAGGCCTCACCGCCCCTACTATTCCCACCATGGCCAGCCCCTGCGGCGGCGGCAGCCTCACACATGATCGAGCAGGTGAACCCTCATACTCCTCTCCGCGTGGGCATCCACTGCCGCGTCTTCACCGGCTCCGCGTCGTCCCCTTCCTAGGCCTCACCGTCGTCCACCGCCCTGGTGCTCTCGGCGCGGCATGGTCAACGTGGTCAAGGAACGACTTCCATCGAAGAAGTCTTGACGTGGAGAGGCTGACAGCTGGGTCCACGACGCAGCAAGGAAGTGCCTCCTTATTAGGCGGAAAATAATAATTCCTCCACCTGACAGCAGGGACCCACCGGACGAGCCACCGTATTTCACGAAAAAAACATTTCCCTCCTGACTGTTGGGACCCACCAGCTACACCTTCGCACGCAAGGAAGTGCGTCCTGGCAAAAATAATGATTCGCCCCCCTGACTGCTAGGATCCACCAGCTACATCTTCGCACGCAAGGAAGTGCGTCCGGGCAAAAAAACGATCCCCGACTTGCTGGGACCCACCAGCTACATCTTCGCCGCAAGGAAGTGCGGCGGTCGGGACCCACCTGGTCAAGCGCACGTGGTGTTGTCATTCTGGTCGTGACGTTATGCGTACATCTTGGTCGATGTAGAGGCGCCGACGTGTCGTAGTAGAAGCGCGCATGTAGCATGTACTGCGTATGTACGGCGGCCGTGGTGCAAGAAAGAAAATCGACCACGTATGTGTACGTATGTCCAGGGCTCGTGTACATGGCTGGGTCGGAACGGAGAAACAGCGTCGTCGTCGTGTTCATGGGGAGGCAACGGAATGCATGTGTTCATTGGGAGGCAGCGGCAGCGTGGGAGCCAACCGGCTGGGTCGGAGCGGAATGTGTGGTCGTGTTCGCCGGGAGGCTTGGGCGGAATAAGCGATGGAAGCGAAGCTGGCGTGCCGCTCAGCGGAGAAGCGGACCTCCTATGTTGAGCGGGTCCTGTTGATCGGGAGGGTGTGGCGTCCGCAAAAGCGGAGAAATGGACCTCATGCGGTCGAAGCAGGGGTCCTATTGATCGGGAGGGTGTGGCGTGCCGCAAAGCGGATTTAAACGGACCTCCTATGGTCGAAAGCGGGTGGAGGGTGTGGCGTACCACAAAGCGGGACGAAAGCAGACTTGTGTTGGAGCGCGACGGTCGAAACGGGGGTCCTTTTCATCGGGAGGGGTGTGGCGTACCGCAAAACGGGACTCCACGGGATACTGTTCATCTCCACCATCGACCTCCTCCAGCCTCCACGGGCTACCGTCGACCTCCTCCAGCCTCCACGGGCTCCTGTTCATCCAGCCTCCACCGCGCGCTTGTAAAACCCCAGATGTAACTTTCCATATTTGTAACTCCAACTCTTGCCATTTTCGGCTTTGTGATATGATATCCCCTCCGTGGTTGGGTTTTTCTTCATTTTTGCATTTTGTCATGTCATGCATTTCATATCATGTCATCATGTGCATCGCATTCACATACGTGTTCGTCTCATGATTCCGAGCATTTTCCCCGTTGTCCGTTTTGCAATCCGGCACTCCTATGTCCCCCGGCGTCCCCTTTTACATTTTTCCGTGAGCGGGTACTAAACTTTCTCGGAATGGACCGAGGTTTGTCAAGTGGCCTTGGTACACCACCGGTAGACCATCTGTCAAGTTTCGGGTCATTTGGAGCTCGTTTGGTACTCCAACGGTTATCCGCATATCCACGAAGGCCTCTTTTAAGTTGCAGCCAAACACCCCTTCAAAACAGCCCAATAACCCATCTAAGTCACTTCCATGTCTCCGTCGTTCGATCACGATCGTGTGGTAAAACCGCACCCATTTGGACACTCCTAGCTCCCTCTACCTATATATATGCCTCCCCTCCTTAATTCTCGGGCAAACCCTAGAAAAATCCTCTCCGCGCGCGGGCGAAATCCGGACGGGCGGGCGTGTCCGTCCGCCGCCGCCCGGCCAATCCGGGCACGCCACGTGGCGCGCCCCGCCGCCCGCGCCGCCCGGCCGCCCGGGCCAGTGGGGCCCTCCGGCCTCGGTCTCCGTCCCGGCACCGCCCGCCGCCTCGGCCTCCGCCCGGCGCCGCCCGGCGCCTGGCGCCTCCTCCGGCCAGTCCCCTCCTCGGCGCCCGTCCCGGCCGCCGCTGATCCGGTGAGCCGCCGCCTGCCTCGGTTCGCGCGCCGAGCCCCAGATCTAGATCCACGAGACGGTTGACTTCTCCCCGAAATCGCCTGCCATTATTCTGTGATTATTTTGTTGCATTTTCATCATGCCATAACTTTGCACCCGTGGCTCCGTTTGGGGCGTATAGCATACTGAATTGTTCGCCTCGATGAGTACATCATTTGATTTCATTGCATCATTTTCATTTGAGCTCATCTTGATGCCCGAAATGCTGTTGGAAGAGGGCTATGTGATGTTAGTTTCTGTTTCTTAACAGAACATGCACTTTTGTCATTTTTGCCATGATTGATGTGTGCATCCTATGATCTTGAGTCCTACATGTGTTTTGTAATATGCCATGCCATATTTACAGGGGTGTATGCCATGTATTTTTGTGATCTCTGTGGTGACTAGCACAAGCATGCAAACTAGGCTTCATGATGTTGCTGATTTCAGCCCCTGTTTTGCTGATATTTTTATGCCATGTAAACTTGATGCTACCGAGAGATCCATGCATATTTTGAGATACTTCAGTAAGGATGTTTTGAACATATGGTTATGCTCTATCCATCAATGCCCTTGTTTGCAATTATGGAGTGCCATAGGTTGAGTCAATCGAGCTCTACTTTTGCTATAAAATGTTTCCTGGCGGATTGTTTACATGTTATTCAATTTTGCCAAGGTTGTTGTAGTTGATCCGTGTATGCTATGATGTTGTTCTTGCCATGTATAGCTTCTATGACATGTCTTCTTGATGGATGTATGCTTAGTTGATCATGAAGTTCTCTGTAGTGAGTGCATCGAGCTCTTAAACATGTCTACTTGTTATCTATTTTTGTCATGCCCTGTTGCTGATTCTGTTAACGAAACTTGCTATGTTTATGTGGGTGCCATCATATCTTCTGATCCTTTTTGGCTCATGGTCAGTAAGGGACTCTTGTTCTATGCTTGGAGTATACTCATGCCATGCCTTGCTTTGATATTATAAGTTCCTGTAGCATGTTGTTTGCTTGCTCTGAACATTGCTTCCTGCTGCTGATTCTGCCATGTTCAGTATTTTCACTAAGTCTGTGAAGCTGATATGTTTTGCACTTTTCCCATGCTTGTTTGGACCTGTTATGGTGTGATTTAGAGGTAGCTCAGTGTTCATATTTTGTCAAGCATCTTGAGTAGATCACTGCCATATGCTTTGTTGGTACGTTTGGGAGCAGTAGCTTAATTTCTTGTTGCTTGCTATGTGGCATCATGCTGTTTGTGGCAGATTTGTGCCATTCTTGTTTTGCTTGTCATTTGCAAACCGTGCATCCGATTCCGGTGATCTTTATATCTATTTCAACCGAAATCATCTCACCTTTCCAGCGGCTTACTTGGTTTGCCAAGCTGATGCCTTGTTCATCATTTTCCTTCCGGAGCACGCATACGCATTGCATATCACATCTCGCATATCATGCCATGTATTGCATCATGTTGCTTGTGCATTGCACCGTGATTTATTGTGGTTCCATTGTTTGTGTTCTTGCTTTGGGTAGAGCTGGGAGATGAATACGTGAACGAGGAACCTGTTGAGAACGCTTACGAGGATCAAGCTTTCGACAACTCTGAGAACTTTGCAGGCAAGATGACCATACCCTCGAAATCACTTCTATCTTTGCTTGCTAGATGCTCGCTCTTTTGCTATGCCTATGCTACGATGCCTATCACTTGCTTATCATGCCTCCCATATTGCCATGTCAAACCTCTAACCATCCTTTCCTAGCAAACCATTGATTGGCTATGTTACCGCTTTGCTTAGCCCCTCTTATAGCGTTGCTAGTTGCAGGTGAAGATGAAGTTTGTTCCTTGTTGGAACACGGAGATGTTGTTCCTTGTTGGAACATGTTTAATTGTTGGGGATATCACAATAATCTGCTATAATTAATGCATCTATATACTTGGTAAAGGGTGGAAGGCTCGGCCTTATGCAGTGTTTTGTTCCTCTTGCCGCCCTAGTTTCCGTCATACGGTGTTATGTTCCTTGATTTAGCGTTCCTTACGGTTGGGTGATTTATGGGACCCCCTTGATAGTTCGCTTTGAATAAGACTCCTCCAGCAAGGCCCAACATTGGTTTTACCATTTGCCACCTAAGCCTTTTCCCCGGGTTTCGCGAGCCGAGGGTCATCTTTATTTAACCCCGGACGGTGCTCCTTGGTGCTGGCCAAACCGAGCAACTTCTTGGGCCACCACGGGAAACTTCGAGGCTTGGTTTTACTCGTAGCTTGACTTATCCGGATGTGCCACGAGAGCGAGATATGTGCAGCTCCTATCGGGATTTGTCGGCTGTCGGGCGGCTTTGCTGGTCTTGTTTTATTCTGTCGAAATGTCTTGTAGTCCGGGATTCGAGACTGATCGGGTCTTCGGTAGAAGGAATATCCTTCGTTGACCGTGAGAGCTTATAATGGGCTAAGTTGGGACACCCTGCAGGTATTATCTTTCAAAGCCGTGCCCATGTTATGAGGCAGATGGGAATTTGTTAATGTCGGTTGTAGAAAACCGAAGTTGACCTTAATTAATACACATCAACGCGTGTGTAACCGTGATGGTCTCTTCTCGGCGAGTCCGGAAGTGAACACGGTGTTGGAGTTATGTTTGGCGTAAGTAGTTCGGGATCACTTCTTGATCGCTACTAGCTTCACGACCGTGCCTTGCTTCTCTTCTCGCTCTCTTTTGTGATTGTAGCCACCATATATGCTAGTCGCTTGCTGCAGCTCCACCTCACAACTCTGTCCTTCCTATAAGCTTAAATAGTCTTGATCTCGCGGGTGTGAGATTGCTGAGTCCCGTGACTCACAGATTCTACCAAAACAGTTGCAGTGCCGGCGATGCGGTGCAGGTGGCATAACCGAGCTCAAGTGGGAGTTCGACGAGGCGTGGTCGTTACTATGTGTCTTTTCCCGATGATCGATAGTGGAGCCAGTTGAGACGATCGGGGATCTGTGTAGCATTTGGGGTATCTTCTTTTATTTTGGTTCCGTAGTCGGACCTTGAGTGTAATCTGGATGATGGATGTTTATTTATGTATTGTGTGAAGTGGCAATTGTAAGCCAACTATGTATCTCTTTCCTTATGTATTACATGGGTTGTGTGAAGATTACCTCACTTGCGACATTGCTTTCAATGCGGTTATGCCTCTAAGTCGTGCTTCGACACGTGGGAGATATAGCCGCATCGAGGCGTTACAAGTTGGTTATCGAGCCATCCCGACTTAGGAGCCCCTGCTTGATTGTTCTTTGGCGTTGTTGAGTCTAGAACAAAATGTTTTGAGTCTTAGGATTATATATATCGAGAGTAGGATTCTTTTTACTCCCAGTCCTTAAATCGCTCTGGTGAGGTCTCTGGCGTAGAAGTTTTGACTCTCCTCTCCTCAAATTTCACTAAAATTTTTTTTAGGATCACGGGTATCTTGGAATCGTTCCGATGGTTTTGTGGCGAGAACATTGTTCTTGGTGCCTCGACATTTAGGGGTTGTGGCGGTGTCCGGGAGTTGAGCTCCGAGGTGTTGTCGTCACAATTTTATCGTTGCGATTCTGGAATACCGAGTTTTGCCGACATCGAAATCTCTTTTGTACAGTTGTTGGTGAGATAACCCGATAACCCGAAGATTGAGGCGAGCTCGGGAGTATTGCCATGACTTCGTATAACGGATGCTTTTGAAGGTCGAGGTACACGATTTCCGAAGGTTTCTTGGTTATGTGTTGACGGATGGATACAGCTGGATCTAGGTATTGTTAGTTTGGGTGATATATTTTGTGTCCCCTGTATCCCCAACACCAGATTGCATAACCAGAAAGTTTCGGGAGTTTATAGGTGGGATTCAAGTAGCTCCTAGCATTTCTTCCCACATATATTTGGTTTGTGATTGGGTAATCCTTACCACTTATTTGTTCCAGTCATACCTTGTTAATTATTATTTTTTCATCAAACCTTAATCAAGTGGCTTCTCACCTTAATGGACGTGTGATGTTAACTTTGGAATTCATTCGTTCATCCTTGTTCGAATGTTTATTGTGAAGACTATATGTTGCAATTTCTATCCGTTGATTCAACTTGTCTATCATCTATCAAAGTGCTAACGGATGTCACCCTCTTGAGGATGGCTCCGTAGCGTCTGAATCCGGATCGCAATGATGGGAGTCAGTCGAACCCTCCACCTCCACCTCCGCCTCCGGAGGCATGGCAAGCTATCATGGCAGCCACCAACGCAAATGCTCAGATGATTTTGCAACTCTTGCAAGAGCGTACCCAAGGGCAAGGCAACCAAGGAAATCAAGGCCAAGGCAACAACCAGCCGCACTTTGCTACCCTCAATCAGTTCCTCGCTAATCAGCCGAAGTCTTTCAGCTTCTGTGTCGAGGCCACAGACGCCGACGATTGGCTTGTGGACATCTGCAAACATTTTGAATGTAGCAATGTCGGACACGAGGACTTTGTCAAGTTTGCTTCGTTTCAACTCAAGGACCAAGCTGCTGAGTGGTTCCGACAATACAAAGATTCCAGAGGAGGTCGTGTCATTACAGGATGAGTTCGCGAGACTTGAGCTCACCACATTCCGAAAAGTGTTGTTGAGAGGAAGCGTGAGGAGTTCCGCAATCTCAAGCAAGGCAACATGTCGTGTACCAATACAATATCCAGTTCGAGAAACTCGCTCGCTTCGCTAAGCAAGGCGTCCACGATGAAAAGAGTATGATCTATCAATTCAGAGGTGGTCTCGGAGAAGATCTGCAATTAGCTCTCGTGCTTTTGAGCCGAAAAGTATGATGAATTCTACAACATGCCTTTGAAGCAAGAAGCTGCCCAGCTCAAATGTGAGGCTTCTAAGAAGAGAATCAGGGATGCAGTTCAGTCTTCTTCTTCCTCTCAAGTGGCAGCTAAGCAGCAGAAGTTCTACCTTCCTCCTCCTCCGTTCCGTCAGCCTTACCAGCAGAAGAACTCAGGTGATCGTCGATCTTCCCACCCACCCAACCCTGGCTATCAGAACAAGTCTAATTCTCAAGCTCCAAGGTCAAATGCTCCTTATCACCGTCCGCTCTCGGAGGTGACTTGCAACAAATGTCGTGAGAAAGGTCACTATGCGAACAAGTGCTTCAACCAAAGCGCCTTCCGCCTCCTCCTCTGTGAGGTCTTCAAGCAATGCGGTGGTCAAGCATAATCCAAAGCATGCCAAGGTGAATATGATGAATGCAGCTCAAGCGGAGGAATCTCTGATGTGATAATGGGTAATCTTCGATTAATGATATTCTGCAAAAGTTTTATTTGATACTGGTGCATCGCATTGTTTCATGTCAAGACCGTTTTTTGGCAAGCATGAATTCACTTCTTCACATTTGGGTAAACCCATGGATGTCGTTTCTCCGGGTAAATGGTTGAGCTCCAGTTTGGTGGTTCCGGATACCACAATCAAGATGGGCGACTATAGATTTCTGGCTAAACCAATTGTCCTTGGTGACTTGGATATTGATCTTATTCTTGGGATGGACTGTCTTTCTCAGCACAAAGCTCAGCTTGATTGTGCTGCCAGGGAAATTCAATTGACTCACTCTTCTAATGATGTGATCATCTATGCCGCTCGTGATGAAACCATTCGGTTGTTTTTTCTCAATGAGAAGGGCGATATTTGGATGCTATCTCTCAGATTCCAGTCGTTTGTGAGTACCAAGATGTCTTTCCAGAAGAGCTTCCGGGTATGCCTCCTCATCGGCCAGTTGAGTTCGTTATCGATCTTGAGCACGCCTTGAACCCGTTTGCAAGCGTCCATACAAGCTTGGACCTAATGAGCTGAAGGAATTGAAGAAGCAGCTCGATGAACAAGAGCGTCTGGGTTTGATCGGACCGAGTTCATCTCCTTGGGGTTGTGGTGTTCTTTTGTCCGGAAGAAGGATGGCACGGACCGACTTTGCGTCGATTACCGTCCATTGAATAAGAAGACAATCAAGAACAAGTATCCACTTCCCAACATCAATGAGCTTTTCAAGCAACTCAAAGGTGCTAAAGTGTTCTCCAAGCTTGACCTTCGTATGGGTTATCATCAAATTCGCATTCGTGAACAAGATATTCCCAAGACAGCATTTAGAACAAGCTTTGGTTCTTATGAATATACTGTCATGTCTTTCGGCCTTGTCAATGCTCCTCCAACCTTCTCTCGGATGATGAACTTCATCTTCAACCCCTACACCAATGAATTCGTCTTGGTCTATCTTGATGATATTTTGGTCTTCTCCAAGAATAAGAAGGATCATGCCAAACATTTGCGATTGGTGCTCGACAAGCTCAGAGAACATCAATTCTATGCGAAGTTTTCCAAATGTGAATTTTGGCTTGATGAAGTGCTTTACCTTGGTCATATCATCTCCGCCAAGGGCATCGCTGTTAATCCCGAGAAGGTGTCTGCAGTTGTGAATTGGGAACCTCCTCAGAATGTCAAGCAGCTTCGCAATTTTCTTGGTCTTGCAAGCTATTGCCGAAGATTCGTTGAGAACTTCTCCAAGATTGCAAAGCCTCT
Source organism: Aegilops longissima (assembly GCA_021605205.1). NCBI lineage: Eukaryota > Viridiplantae > Streptophyta > Magnoliopsida > Poales > Poaceae > Aegilops > Aegilops longissima. Next base: position 44,356 of record JAHIAM010001708.1, read on the forward strand.
TTCCAACCTCCTCCGAAGCATGTGAAGTATATACGGTCTCCACGAGTGTGGCGTTGCTTTCAACACCCTCAAAGAGAAACTCGTCACAACTCTGTCTTGACTCCTCTGATGAATCCAAGCCATTCGAAGTTTTACGTGATGCTTCTCTTCAAGGTCTCGGTGCTGTGTTAATGCAAGAGAAGAAAGTTGTGGCCTATACCTCTCGTCGGTGAAGCCCAACGAAAAGAACTACCCCACTCACGATCTTGAGTTGGCGGCAGTTGTCCATGCATTGATAACATGGAGACATCTCTTGTTGGGAAGGAAAGTGGACATATTCACCGATCACAAGAGTCTCAAGTATATCTTCACTCAACCCAACCTCAACCTCGAGGCAAACTCGATGGGTGAAATGATTCAAGAGTACAACCCAAGTATTGAATATACTCGGGCAAGGCCAATGTCATTGCAGATGCTTTGAGCAGAAGGCTTATTACAACAGTTTAATCCTCAAGCCCTTCCAACGGATCTCTGTGAAGCTTTCATAAGCTGAATCTTCAAGTTGTTCCTCAAGGCTTTCTTGCCAACCTCATAGTCTCTCCTACTTTGGAAGACCAAATTCGTGAGGCTCAACTCCTGGATACCATGGTGAAAAAGGTGAAGCGTGGTATCGACAAGGGCATTTCAAGTACAAGTGCTTCCACATTGATGACAAAGATACTCTTTTCTTGAGGACGGATTGTGGTTCCCAAGGGTGATCTCGTAAAGTCATTATGAGCGAGGCACACAATTCCCTTCTATCCATTCATCACGGAAATGCGAAGATGTACCATGACCTCAAGCAGTCATATTGGTGGACTCGAATGAAGCGAGAAATTGCTCAATTCGTGAATGAGTGTGATGTCTGCGAGAAGAGTGAAAGCAGAACACCAACGACCAGCTGGTCTCCTCCAACCTCTTGCTATTCAGAATGGAAGTTTGATCATATCGAGATGGACTTCGTGGACTGGATTTCCTAAGTCCAAGCGTGGAAATGATGCTATCTTCGTTGTCATTGACAAGCTTACTTAAGTGGCTCATTTTCTTCCTATCAAAGAGTCTATCACAGCAGCTCGGTTGGCGAGCTATACACCTCGAGGATTGTCTCATTGCGGCATTCCACAATTGATCTCTTGGACCGTGGCAGCATCTTTACCTCCAAGTTTTGGGATTCTTTTGAAGGCCATGGGCACCAACATTCGTTTCAGCACAGCTTTCCATCCTCAAACAAGTGGCCAAGTCGGCGAGTAAATCAAATCCTCGAAGACATGCTCGGGGCTTGTGTCATTTCCTTGGTATGAAATGGGAAGATTGTCTTCCATATGCGAGTTCTCCTACAACAACAGCTTCCAAGCGAGTTCGGGCAAGGCCCCATTTGAAATTCTCTATGGCAGAAAGTGTCGTACTCCTCTCAATTGGTCTAAGACAGGTGAACGCCAACTTCTTGGCAAAGACTTGATCACAGAAGCCGAAGAGATGTGCAAAGTCATTCATGAGAATCTCAAAGCCGCGCAATCGCGCTAGAAGAGCTATTATGATGACAAGCACCGTGATGTGACTTTTGAAATCGGAGACCATGTCTACCTCCGTGTCTCTCCAATGAAAGGCACTCGTCTCTTCGGTATCAAAGGGAAGCTTGCCCCTAGATACGTGGGTCCTTTCAAGATCATTGGCAAAAGAGGCGATCTAGCCTATCAACGAGCTTCCGTCCAACCGCGAGCGTGCGATGTGTTTCATGTGTCACAACTTCGCAAGTGCTTCAAGACTCTGGCGCACCATCAACTTCAAAGAGATTGACCTCCAAGAAGATCTCTCTTATCATGAGCACCCATTGCTATTCTTGAAGAAACCGGCGCAAGACTACGCAACAAGTCAATCAAATTCCTGAAAATGAAGTGGTCACACCATTCCGACCGAGAAGCCACACGGGGCGCGAGGATCACCTCCGTTCGAATATCCGGAGTTCTTTCGGTCCTAGATCTGGGGCGAGATCCTCTGTAGTGGTGGAGTGTTGTAACACCCGGATGTAACTTTCCATATTTGTAACTCCAACTCTTGCCATTTTCGGCTTTGTGATATGATATTCCCTCCGTGGTTGGGTTTTTCTTCATTTTTGCATTTTGTCCATGTCATGCATTTCATATCATGTGATCATGTGCATCGCATTCGCATACGTGTTCGTCTCATGATTCCGAGCATTTTCCCCATTGTCCGTTTTACAATCCGGCACTCCTATGTCCCCCGGCGTCCCCTTTTACATTTTTCCGTGAGCGGGTACTAAACTTTCTCGGAATGGACCAAGGTTTGTCAAGTGGCCTTGGTACACCACCGTGAACCACTGTCAAGTTTGGTCATTTGGAGCTCGTTTGGTACTCAACGGTTATCCGCATATCCACAAAGGCCTCTTTTAAGTTGCAGCCCAACACCCTTCAAAACAGCCCAATAGCCCATCTAAGTCACTTCCATGTCCTTCGCCGTTCGATCACGATCGTGTGGGCGAAAACCGCACCATTTGGACACTCCTAGCTCCCTCTACCTATATATATGCCTCCCCTTCCGAAATTCTCGGGCAAACCCTAGAAAAATCCTCTCGCGCATTTGGGCGAAATCCGGACGGCAGGCGTGTCCGTCCGCCGCCGCCCGCCAATCCGGGGCCGCCACATGGCGCGCGCCCCGCCGCCGCGCCGCCGCCCGCCGCCGGGCCAGGCGGGGCCCTCCCGGGCAGCGCCCGCCCCTCCGCCGCCTCCGTCGCCCGCGCCGCCCGCCGCCTCCGCCCGCTCCGCCCGTCGGCCACCTTCCGCCTCGGTCTCCGTCCCGGCGCCGCCGCGCCTCCTCCGGCGGTCCCTCCTCCGGCACCGTCCCGGCCGCCGCAGCTCTGGCGAGCCGCCGCCTGCCTCAGTTCGCGCGCCGAGCCCCAGATCTAGATCCACGAGACGGTTGACTCCCCCAGCGAAATCGCCTGTCATTATTCTGTGATTATTTTGTTGCATTTCCATCATGCCATAACTTTGCACCCGTGGCTCCGTTTCGGGCGTATAGCATACCGTATTGTTCGTCTCGATGAGTACATCATTTCATCTCATTGCATCATTTTCATTTGAGCTCATCTTGATGCCCGAAATGCTGTTGGAAGAGGGCTATGTGATGTTAGTTTCGTTTCTTAACAGAACATGCACTTTGTCATTTTGCCATGATTGTTGTGTGCATCCTATGATCTTGAGTCCTACATGTGTTTTGTAATATGCCATGCCATCTTTACAGGGGTGTATGCCATGTATTTTGTGATCTCTGTGGTGAATAGCACAAGCATGCAAACTAGGCTTCATGATGTTGCTGATTTCAGCCCTGTTTTCTTGATATTTTTATGCCATGTAAACTTGATGCTACCGAGAGATCCATGCATATTTTGAGATACTTCAGTAAGGATGTTTTGAACATATGGTTATGCTCTATCCATCCATGCCCTTGTTTGAAATTATGGAGTGCCATAGCTTGAGTCAATCGAGCTCTACTTTTGCTATAAAATGTTTCCTGGCGGATTGTTTACATGTTATTCAATTTTGCCAAGGTTGTTGTAGTTGATCCGTGTATGCTATGATGTTGTTCTTGCCATGTATAGCTTCTATGACATGTCTTCTTGATGGATGTATGCTTAGTTGATCACGAAATGCTCTGTAGTGAGTGCATCGTGCTCTTAAACATGTCTACTTGTTATCTATTTTTGTCATGCCCTGTTGCTGAATCTGTTAACGAAACTTGCTATGTTTACGTGGGTGCCATCATATCTTCTGATCCTTTTTGGCTCATGGTCAGTAAGGGACTTTTGTTCTATGCTTTGATTAGATTCATGCCATGCCTTGTTTTGCTATTATAAGTTCCTGTAGCATGTTGTTTGCTTGCTCTGAACATTGCTTCTCGATCTGATTCTCGCCATGTTCGATTATTTTCACTAAGTGTGAAGCTGATATGTTTTGCACTTTTGCCATGCTTGTTTGGACCTGTTATGTTGTGATTTAGCCGTAGCTCAGTGTTCATCTTTTGTGAAGCATCTTGAGTAGATCACTGCCATTTGCTTAGTTGGTACGTTTGGGTGCAGTAGCTTAATTTCTTGTTACTTGCTATGTGGCATCATGCTGTTTATGGCAGATTTGTGCCATTCTTGTTTTGCTTGTCATTTGCAAACCGTGCATCCGATTCCGGTGATCTTTATATCGATTTCAACCGAAATCATCTCACCTTTCAGCGGCATACTTGGTTTGCCAAGTTGATGCCTTGTTCATCATTTTCCTTCCGAGCACGCATCGCATTGCATATCACATCTCGCATATCATGCCATGTATTGCATCATGTTGCTTGTGCATTGCACCGTGATTTATTGTGGTTCCATTGTTTGTGTTCTTGCTTTGGGTAGAGCCGGAGGCGAGTACATGAGCGAGGAACCTGTTGAGAACGCTTACGAGGATCAAGCTTTCGACAACTCTGAGAACTTTGCAGGCAAGATGACCATACCCTCGAAATCACTTCTATCTTTGCTTGCTAGATGCTCGCTCTTTTGCTATGCCTATGCTACGATGCCTATCACTTGCTTATCATGCCTCCCATATTGCCATGTCAAACCTCTAACCATCCTTTCCTAGCAAACCGTTGATTGGCTATGTTACCGCTTTGCTCAGGCCCTCTTATAGCGTTGCTAGTTGCAGGTGAAGATGAAGTTTGTTCCTTGTTGGAACACGGAGATGTTGTTCCTTGTTGGAACATGTTTACTTGTTGGGGACATCACAATATATCTGCTATAATTAATGCATCTATATACTTGGTAAAGGTGGAAGGCTCGGCCTTATGCCTGGTGTTTTGTTCCACTCTTGCCGCCCTAGTTTCCGTCATACCGGTGTTATGTTCCTTGATTTCGCGTTCCTTACACGGTTGGGTGATTTATGGGACCCCCTTGACAGTTCGCTTTGAATAAGACTCCTCCAGCAAGGCCCAACATTGGTTATACCATTTGCCACCTAAGCCTTTTTCCCCCGGGTTTTCGCGAGCCCGAGGGTCATCTTTATTTTAACCCCGGACGGTGCTCCTTCGTGTCTGGCCCGAACCGAGCAACATCTTGGGGCCACCACGGGAAACTTCGAGGCTTGGTTTTACTCGTAGCTTGACTTATCCGGATGTGCCACGAGAACGAGATATGTGCAGCTCCTATCGGGATTTGTCGGCTGTCGGGCGGCTTTGCTGGTCTTGTTTTATTCTTGTCGAAATGTCTTGTAGTCCGGTATTCGAGGCTGATTTGGTCTTCGGTAGAAGGAATATCCTTCGTTGACCGTGAGAGCTTATAATGGGCTAAGTTGGGACACCCTGCAGGTATTATCTTTCAAAGCCGTGCCCGCGGTTATGAGGCAGATGGGAATTTGTTAATGTCGGTTGTAGAAAACCGAAGTTGACCTTAATTAATACACATCAACGCGTGTGTAACCGTGATGGTCTCTTCTCGGCGGAGTCCGGGAAGTGAACACGGTGTTGGAGTTATGCTTGGCGTAAGTAGTTTGGGATCACTTCTTGATCGCTACTAGCTTCACGACCGTGCCTTGCTTCTCTTCTCGCTCTCTTTTGCGATTGTAGCCACCATATATGCTAGTAAGCTTGTTGCAGCTCCACCTCACAACTCTGTCCTTCCTATAAGCTTAAATAGTCTTGATCTCATGGTGTGAGATTGCTGAGTCCCGTGACTCACAGATTCTACCAAAACAGTTGCAGGTGCCGGCGATGCGGTCAGGTGGCGCAACCGAGCTCAAGTGGGAGTTCGACGAGGCGTGGTTGTTACTATGTGTCTTTTCACGATGATCGATGAGTGGAGCCAGTTGGGACGATCGGGGATCTGTGTAGCATTTGGGGTATCTTCTTTTATTTTGGTTCCGTAGTCGGACCTTGATTGTGTCTGGATGATGGATGTTTATTTATGTATTGTGTGAAGTGGCAAGCTGTAAGACAACTATGTATCTCTTTCCTTATGTATTACATGGGTTGTGTGAAGATTACCTCACTTGCGACATTTCTTTCAATGCGGTTATGCCTCTAAGTCATGCTTGACACGTGGGAGATATAGCGAATCGAGGCGTTACTGGCGCTACTCCACCGACTCTTGTTCAACCACCCTCCACCGTCTCTTGTTCATCCACCCTCCACACCACGGGTCTGTTCAACCACCCTCCACGGGCACCCCTCCACCGTCTCTCTGTTCATCCAGCCCTCTACACCACGGGTCTGTTCAACCACCCCTCCACGGGCACCCCTCCACCGTCTATTGTTCATCCAGCCCTCCACCACACCACGGGGTCCTGTTCATCCAGAGGCAGCATCGATCGGCTTGATTAGCAGCATAGTGAAGGAATCGCTCGATCGGGTTGATTAACGACCATCGATCGATCACTCGGGTTCGATGAACGCGTAGCCTACGATTCAATCGCTTCGGGTTGATTAGAGCCCAACGCCTCGCTTCGGGTTGATTAGAGCCAACGCCTACACACTGCGCAGCGTCGTGTACGAGAGAAAACGCATCACTTGGCCTTGACCTCCCACCGTAACCGGGAACTCCTTGAAATTTTCCTCGCCCTCGCTTCTCGACGGTTTTTCCGTCATGGGCGGCCCAAAGAATGTCATGCAGTTGCATCTCCGGCCCGCCAGGACGAAAAGCCCATTTTCATCATAATTTTTGTCATAGAAGTAGGAGCCCACCACATCTATGATGATACCGGGTTTTGTCACAATTATCGTCATAGAAGTGTCATATGTATGACAGAAAAAAATTTCGTTCGGCCCAAAATGTCACGGATGTGTTTTTTTTTTGTAATAATGTGCAGATCACGGAGGTGCCGTACCTTCGGTGCTAGGATCGGTCGGATCGTGAAGACGTACGACTACATCAACCACGTTGTCATAACGCATTCGCTTCCAGTCTACGAGGGTACATAGACAACACTCTCCCCTCTCGTTGCTATGCATCACCTAGATAGATCTTTCGTGATCGTAGGAATTTTTTGAAATTACTGCGTTCCCCAACAGTGGCATCCGAGCTAGGTCTATGTGTAGATGTTATATGCACGAGTAGAACACAAAGAGTTGTGGGCGATAATAGTCATACTGCTTACAAGCATGTCATACTTTTATTTGGCGGTATTGTTGGATGAAGCGGCCCAGACCGAGATTACGCGTACGCTTACGCGAGACTGGTTCTACCGACGTGCTTCGCACAGAGGTGGCTAGTGGGTGTCTGTTTCTCAACTTTAGTTGAATCGAGTGTGGCTACGCCCAGTCCTTGTTGAAGGTTAAAACAGCACACTTGATGAAAAATCGTTGTGGTTTCTGATGCGTAGGTAAGAACGGTTCTTGCTAAGCCCGTAGCAGCCACGTAAAACTTGCAACAACAAAGTAGAGGACGTCTAACTTGTTTTTGCAGGGCATGTTGTGATGTGATATGGTCAAGACATGATGCTATATTTTATTGTATGAGATGATCATGCTTTGTAACAGAGTTATCGGCAACTGGCAGGAGCCATATGGTTGTCGCTTTATTATATGAAATGCAATCGCCATGTAATTGATTTACTTTATCACTAAGCGGTAGCGATAGTCATGATAGCAATAGTTGGCGAGATGACAATGATGCTTCGATGGAGATCAAGGTGTCAAGCCGGTGACGATGGTGATCATGACGGTGCTTTGGAGATGGAGATCAAAGGCACAAGATGAAGATGGCCATATCATATCACTTATATTGATTGCATGTGATGTTTATCCTTTATGCATCTTATTTTTCTTAGTTCGGCGGTAGCATTATAAGATGATCTCTCACTAAATTTCAAGGTACAAGTGTTCTCCCTGAGTATGCACCGTTGCGAAAGTTCGTCGTGCCGAGACACCACGTGATGACCGGGTGTGATAAGCTCTACGTTCACATACAGCGGGTGCAAGCCAGTTTTGCACCGCGAGAATACTCGGGTTAAACTTGGCGAGCCTAGCATATGCAGATATGGCCTCGGAACACCTTTGAGACCGAAAGGTCGGCGTGAATCATATAGTAGATATGATCAACATAGTGACGTTCACCATTGAAAACTACTCCATCTCACGTGATGATCCGACATGGTTTAGTTGATTTGGATCACGTGATCACATAGATGATTAGAGGGATGTCTATCTAAGTGAGAGTTCTTAAGTAATATGATTAATTGAACTTTAATTTAGCATGAACTTAGTACCTGATAGTATTTTGCATGCCTATGTTGTTGTAGATAAATGGCCCGTTCTACTGTTCCGTTGAATTTTAATGCATTCCTAGAGAAAGCTAAATTGAAAGATGATGGTAGCAAGTACACGGACTGGGTCCGTAACTTGAGGATTATCCTCATTGCTGCACAGAACAATTACATCCTGGAAGCACCGCTGTCACATCCCTAATTCTGGTCTGACCTATGCTAGCTTTTTGGTGATGCATCATGTTTACTTTTTCCAGAAAGATGAAATGGGGATGACAGAACCCCCAGCACCCCCCTTTTAACCAACTAGGGTTTACTAAAAAAACATTTCAATGAACCCAAAATGCCCTTCATAAAAGTTCATCATTTTTGAATTGGTCTAGAACCTCTCCCAAAAATGGTGCACATTTTTCTAGGCCATTCTGGATTATTGAATTAAATCATACGATATTTATTCTTGGACATTTAAATGCTATAAATAATTTTAAATGTCCAAATAATCTTGAAGGTAAATGAGGGCTGCTGGAAATAATCCAAATAGTGCCCACAAATATTTTCAGGATTTTTGAAAATGCTCTGGCATTTTTAATAAAGCTAAAACAATTGCAAAAAAATAGAAAACAGAAAATTTTAAAAAGAGAGAGAGAGAGAGAACCTACAGGCCACTTACAGCCAGCCCAGCCCATTGGCACGGTGCAGATCATCCCTAACCTCTGCCAAGTGGCGAGGCGGAAACTTTGCTGCTGCCTGTGAGGCGCCATGGCGTCTCCTGCTTGCCGACGAGCCTCTGGACGCGTGGGTGAACGCCCCGTTGCCGTCCCGATCCACCCGACCCCTCTCACTCTCCCCCTGCTCTCTCCCTCGCTCATCTCCAACTAACCGAGCGCCACCGTCGCCGCCGACGTGCACCACCATGCCCTTGCCTCCCCTCGCTTCCTCGGCGGCTCAAGAGCTCCTCCTCGTCCCCCTCTCTTCCTCCTCAGCAAGATGTAAGGCGCCGGAAGCCCTTGACACCGCCATCTCCTCCGTTCCCCTCCTCGGCCGCCGGAGACCGCTGCCGTCAATTCACCGCCTCCGCCGAATCCCCGAACCCGCTGAGACCATCCTCGACCCCGCTGTGAGCTTCGCCATCGTTCCCCCCTCTCCCCGTGTTCTACTTTCCTCTCTAGCCGCCGTTCGCAACGAGCCGAGAGCTATTCTCCGCCGGCCATGTCACTGCCGTAGCCACCATTGCCTAGAGTCACAGCCGAGCACACCACTGCGCTCAACGCATCTCCAGGAGCCCGTAGCTAGCACCAACTCCACCCCACGTGCCCTACAGCCACCTCCTCGAGCTCACCGGAGCTCCGGTCGCCGCCTCCGTGGACGTGGCCGTCATCTCCGGCGACCCCGAGGCCTCCCGACCGCTCTGCTGGACGGGGTCGAGCACGGGCTACCTACTGGTGGCCTTCGCACGTCCAGCCGCCGCCCGTAGCGCCACTCCGGCGAGCTCCCGCTGCGGTTTTGGTCGTCGCCGGCCAAACTCCGGCGAAGTCAACGTGTCACTTAATTAGCGCTAATGACCGTGCTAATTGGCCCCCTCTCTCACTGACATATGGGCCCCACGCCCTTAATTAACCATGGTTTAAGCTCATGTTTAGTTTATGTTAACCACAGTGGCCCCACGCATCAGCGTTGACCTCGCTGACGTGGCCATTGGCTGGCACCACTTGTCTGTGACACTAACCAGCCTGAGACACTGACGTATGGGTCCCACAGGTCAGGTTTGACCTGGCCGACCCAATTGACCTGCTGACGTCACACCTATGTCATGCTGACGCAGTAACTTATTTACTGGAATTATTCTTATACAGGAAATTCCAGAAAATAACCAAAACTTCTAAAAATCATAGAAAATCAACCATAGCTCCAAATCAAACAAATTATATATGAAAAATGATCAGAAAAATCCAACCTATCCATCTGTACTGTTTTCATGCATGTTAGAACAACTTAAAGCTGCTGTATACAACAATTTGAATTAATGGCATTTGAAATGTCATATATGGAGTTTGAATTTGAATCTTGGATTCAAACCAACTCCATTCAATCTGCTGCTAGTTGCATTAGCTCAGCTCACAGCATTTTGACATGTCATGATCATGCATCATATTGTGCATTGCATTGATTGTGTTCTTCCTTGTTTGCCGGTATTTGTCCCTCTCAAGAGGCGACGCGTCTGGCGATGAGTTTGATGACACCGATGAAGAACTATATTATCTTGAAGTGCCGGCAAGCAAAACCCCTTGTTCATTCGATATAATCCCACTCTCTCGCTCCTGCTCTCTTTTACTGCATTAGGACAACAACGAATCATCATTACTTGCTGCGGTAGTTGAACCCTTATCCTCTGCATGACTGTCATTGCCACAAGTAAAAGATGAAACCCACTAGCATGAGTAGGAGTTGTTTGAGCCCTGATGTGCCTACTCATTCATGCTTGTTTGTCATGCCTGCTACTGCTTAGAGTTGAGTTAGGTCTGATTCATCGGGGATGAATTGGAATGGTGTGTGAACATGTCCTACTGTTGAGAGCTAAGTGTGTGAACACGATTTGGTAAAGGTAGCCGTGAGAGGCCATGTAGGAGTACATGGTGGGTTGTCTCATTGAAACCGTCCTCAGGAACTGAGTTCTGTGTTTGTGATCCATGAACAGTTACTACCACACATTGGGATCCTTAATTGACTCTCTCGGTTTCTTAACCACCCTTGTTCTCTGTCCAGGAGTTGCAACTAGTTTCTGGTGTTTGTAGGATATGTGTTGGAGGCCGTGCGTAGCGCTGACCCTAGGGGTGGGCTATGATGCGGTAGATACACCGTGGCCCGGTGTACCGAGCGCCCGTTTGGTGTCTCGGGAACCCTGCACACATCGTTCGGGGCCGTTAGTGGAAACCTCGGCTGGACTCCCTGCGGATGGAACCCGAATAGGCGATAAACCTGGACTAGGGACTTGAGTGTTTAGGTAGGCCATGGCCGACACCCTCGCTTGAGCTTCCGCTTGAAGGTTGCCGAGATACATAGCGTGTACATGGCGGTAAGTGGTGAGGCGTGTGAAGAAGTACACCCTGCAGGGTTATAAATGATCTATTGAATAGCCGTGTCCGCGGTAAAGGACTTCAGGTTGCCTATATCGGTTCATAGACAAGTGAAAGTGGATACTCTAAAATGCGCAAGATAAGCGTGAGTGCTATGGATGGCGTTCTCGTAGGGAAGGCGGAGGCGGTTCCATAGTGGTGTATTGATATGGTGAATATGTGGACTCGTGCGCCACCTCAAAAGAGCTACTTGCGATCGTAGTTCGGGATGGCCACCGAGTCAAAGCTGGCTTCTGCGGTCAAACTCCACCACCCCTTTTGTTGATAATGATGCATATGTAGTTAGTTACGATGTAAGTCTTGCTGAGTACATTTGTACTCACGTTTGCCTATTTTATGTTTTTGCAGAGAGATGTCGGTCTCGCTAGTAGTTCATGTGGACTTGACGTTAGCTTGATACCTCGGCTATGATCTTGTGCCCTCGGCGAGATCTGGTAGATAGTCAAGCTTCTCAGCCTTTTTCATTTGTAGATGTCTGTACTCAGACATGTTAAGCTTCCGCTTGTGCTTTGACTTGTATGCTCTGAATGTTGGGTCATGAGACCCATGTTTGTAATATCTCGCTCCTCGGAGCCTATTGTATAAATAATTGAGTCATAGAGTTATGTTGTGATGCCATGTTGTATTTACACATATCGAGCATATTGTGTGTATGATTGAAATGCTTGGTATGTGTGGGATCCGACAATCTAGTTGTTTATCCTTGGCAGCCTCTCGTATGAGGAAATGTAGTCTAGTGCTTCCTTGAGCCATAGTAGTCCGCTACAGCCCGGTTCACCGGAGTCCTGCTAGCCCAGCACTACTACTCAGAACACTTGACTTGCCGGCATGTGTTTCACTTCGTTCACGTATACATCCCTTTGGGGAAATGTCACGCGGTGACATCCGAGTCTGCCTAGCTGCTACAGCCGGGTTCCCGAGTCCTGTTAGCCCGATGCTACAGCCCGGATTCACACGCTGGCGACCGACGCTCGAAGTTGATTCATGTATGCCTGTCCCCATGGGTTAGTGCCGCTTTGGGTTCACGACTAGCCATGTCGGCCGGGTTCTCTGTCATATGGATGCTAGCGACACTATCATAGGCGTGAGCCAAAGGCGCAAAGCGGTCCCGGGCCATGGTAAGGCGAGACCGTGGGAATACCGTGCGTGAGGCCGCAAAGTGATATGAGGTGTTACCGGCTAGATCCATGTGACTTGGAATCGGGGTCTGACAGCGTTGGTATCGAGCTTTGTTGCTGTGAGGATTACCAAGCCAAACTGGTTGAAGTTGTGTCTAGAAATGCTTTAGTTATGTAAGGAATTGATTGTGGAAGGAGCGTAAGGCTCTTTTTACTCCTTATACCTCATGGCCTTCTGATCTGAGTCATCCTCTTCTCTTCTATGGGGTTTAAGAACTAGGCTTCTCATCTATCTATTAGCATGACATGTTACTAATCCATAGACTTACATAATTGATAGTTTCAAATCCCAGTTCAGTTTTTACTACTTCCGTATGTTCATAGCTGGTCTCAGAACCTTGATATTGTGATGTCGAGTGGTTATGCCACCATTTTTGCAGGATGTCTCAGATCATTTTGAGCATTTACAACCGTTATGCTGCCCGAGTCATCCCAGGTTTCTAAATAGTCTGATGCATTTGCAAATCCCTTCTCTCCATTTCTAATGTTCATTTGGGCCAGATTAATCACACAAATTGGTGCGTTGAGGTAATTTATTACCTCGACATATATGTTGGAGTTATTATTATGAACCTAGGTGTTTTAGGAAGTCACCTAGTAATCTAGCCATGTTTTGTGTTCCCGGTGTGATGATTCTGGCCACCATTCTCGAAAGCATCCCGTGATGTCATTTAGTATGTAGGTATTCCTCTTCTGGGTTTTGAACCCGAGATTCACCCTACTTACTTCATGTTGATAGTAATTTCTAGCTCCCTTAGGTTATTAGTAACCTTTGCATTAGTCCTCGAGGTCTGTGGTATTTCCTTCTTCCAATACCATGAACTAATTATGGCAGAAGTTCCTCGTTGAACCGAAAGATCACAACCAGAGTGCTCTTGATGAGTTCTCGATTCTATGTTGATACTCTGCCAGTTCTACCTTCTGCATGGGTTATCCGGAAGAAACCTGTTGAACTTGATTCGACATACTAACCTATGCATCCACAACTCAGAAAATTATATGTTCCTCGAGTTGTTCCTCCTTAGTTGTATTCTGACCCCCGTCTATTAATTGATAGTCAAGGGTATGTGTGCGATCGTGTTTATCGATGACTATTATCCTTGTGGTCTGTTAAGCCATTCTATTCTGGAATGACTAGGAGAAACAAACTCTAGTACCTCATCCATATCCAGGGTTGGGTCAAAGTAGTTGTATTCCGCAGGTCAAAATAACAATCCAGGTTTTGATTCTGTTCTACCTTGGAGTGTTACCATCTTTATGTCAAGAGTGTCATGAGAATTGCACCACCTCTTATGAATTCTTGACGCAGTAATACTTCTTGCCATCATTGTTCCTTCCTCGGTTCCCATGTTATTGCAGCAGAATGCCGGCGGTGTCTTTGTGATGTCTTGAAATCAATACTTGAGCAACTTCGTTGCTTGGTAGTAAATGGACAATATTCTCATTCTTAGCGTGTTGGTTATTAAATCATCATCCTAAGATTGATCGTGCTACCTAGTCCTTATTTCTGGTGCACTCTTGGATCAATGAGTTAGGAATGTGCCAATCCCTCGCTCTTTTGATCATATTGTCTTGCCTTGAAAAGCAAGATTATTCTCGAGCTTAGTAGCATATTGGTGGTTCGTGACTTTCCAAATATCTTCTTGGAAGTGCTACCAGGTTGTCACCTGGCCGCTATGTTAAGTTCGTGATCAAGTTGGTTTCTTGTAAACCACCCTTTCTCCAAGAATCCATGTTGGATAACCCTGAGCTGGTTGGTTAAGCTAAACAACAACTGGGAGAGTTGGAAGATAAAAGCTTTGCTGAATTTAGTTCATTCTGAAGGGATATCTTTGTGTTTGTGCGTGTGTTGAAGAAAGATGATATCTTCATCGATTGGTCCTCGTGATCAGTTGTTGAACCTATTGTCTTATCAAACTTTGACTTGAGTATGGGCTATCGCCAAGTCAAATCAGAACCAACGATGTTCGTAATGTTGTCTTACTCGTGGGTGATCCCTCGAGCATATACCATTACATCTTTGGTCTGACCAATGCTATCACCGTCTTCACGTGATGGTGGAAGTCCAGTGATATGGAAATTCCGATGAGTTGCTGTTGAGCCCATCAGTAGCATTTTGTCTCCCCCATGATTCATGTTGAACATCAACCTAGTGTTAGAAACTTTGTAAGCATTATCTGCGTGTTTCGTTCATGAAGCCTATGTTTGGATGAAAGAAGTGACTTCCTCTAATTCACGTGCATTTGATGTAAGTTGTCGCCGTGGATCCGAGAAAGTTTGTTTTTGCTTCCACTGGAATCATCCCAAGTCAGTCATGCATGTGCGAAGTATTCTACGGCACGATAGGTGATCATCTTCATTCCATATGAATTCCCTAGCACACCAAGCCACTAACTGATTTGTTCAAGGAGAAGAAGTTTCTTCATAAGAGCTAATCATATGACTTATGCAAGGACTTCGTTATCTGCAATGATGGTTCCCCACCTGAACTCGCTAGTGTTTTATCATAAGACTACCATGTGGTCATGTTTGTCTGGGACAGCGTGTTCACACATGTTTAGCAGAACCAGCTCATGTTTTGGAGCTTGCTATCGTAGTTCATCTCCCGAGAATCTCGCAATGCCATCTCGTCGATTTTTGTTGCAAACTTCATTTTTCTCTCTAGACTGGATGGGTCTGGAATATCCTGACACCAACCAGATCTGAATCTCAGGCAGCTATGATGGTTGGATCATTCCTAGCAGTTGCATTTTGTTCCCAGCTTGCACCGCCATTGTGCCAATTTCCCATGGGCTGCCCTTCTCAGCAGTTGCTGTCCAAGATCATCTTTAAAAGTGGACTTGTCATGAGTCCCATCCATTTCCGATGATAAGCAAAAGTCATCCATTGTGTTGTCTTCAACAAGGAAGTCCACATCATCCATCCTAGTCCGAGTATGCCATTCCTTCGAGCTCTTTCAAACGATCAATTATAAATTTCCTTAAGATGGTATGAAGAGTTTCAATGATCTATGGATCAAAAGTAATTCTTTTTGCCACTTAAGGGAACAGTCCAACGAGTCACCTCTTCTAAGGTGCCCCGTTATGGAATCATGGCAATTATTTCCTCGCCACCTTGACACCATCCACCATCTTTCTAAGCATGGAATTGTTGCCCACCAAATCAAACCCCGTCGTTGTTCTTCCATCCCTCTCGATGTGTTTTGTGTCTCAACTCAAGATGTTTCAACATCTCATTCCACGAGTTGAGATTGTATAGTTCGATCTTTGAGAAGATCAATCCTAGTAGAGTTCCTTTCCGCCGTCGTCGTCGCGTGGAAGAAGATCTCAAAAGCGAGGATGTCAAGATCAACATTTGCAACAAATCAACAACCCTATGAGGTGCAACCTGGGTCGTGAAGATTGTGTTTGTCTTTGCCCCCTTTGTCTTCTTACCTCATGTCTTGAATCTCGGGACGGGATTCTTGTTAGTGGGGGTGAGTTGTCACATCCCTAATTCTGATCTGACCTATGCTAGATTTTTGGTGATGCATCATGTTTACTTTTTCCAGAAAGATGAAATGGGGATGACAGAACCCCCAGGACCCCCCTTTTAACCAACTAGGGTTTACTAAAAAACAGTTCAATGAACCCAAAATGCCCTTCATAAAAGTTCATCATTTTTGAATTGGTCTAGAACCTCTCCCAAAATGGTGCACATTTTCTAGGCCATTCGGATTATTGAATTAAATCATCTGATATTTGTTCTTGGACATTTAAATGCTATAAATAATTTTAAATGTCCAAATAATCTTGAAGGTAAATGAGGGCTACTGGAAATAATCCAAACAGTGCCCACAAATATTTTCAGGATTTTTTAAAATGCTCTCGCATTTTTAATAAAGCCAAAACAATTGCAAAAAAATAGAAAACAGAAAATTTTAAGAGAGAGAGAGAGAGAGAGAGAGAGAGAGAGAGAACCTACCTGGGCCACTTACCTGGCCAGCCCAGCCCACTAGCCTGGTGCCAGTCATCCCTAACCTCTACCAGTAGGCAGAGGCGGGACAGCGCACGCGCGCGCAAGGCGCCACGCCGTCTCCTGCTTGCCGCCGAGCCTCTGGACGCGTGGGTGAACGCCCCGTTGCCGTCCCGATCCACCCGACCCCTCTCACTCTCCCCCTGCTCTCTCCCTCGCTCATATCCAACTAACCGAGTCCCACCGTCGCCGCCGACGTGCACCACCGCGGCCACTGCCTCCCCCTCGCTTCCCTGACTAGCTCAAGAGCTCCGCCTCGTCCCCCCTCTTCCTCCTCACCAAGATGTAAGGCGCCGGAAGCCCCTGGACACCGCCAGCTCCTCCGTTCCCCTCCTCGGCCACCGGAGACCGCCGCCGTCAATTCACAGCCTCCGCTGCATCCTCGAGCCCGCTAAGACCATCATCGACCCCACTGTGAGCTTCGCCATCGTTTCCCCCTCTCCCCGTGTTCTACTTCCCTCTCTAGCCGCCGTTCGCAACGAGCCGAGAGCTCTTCGCCGCCGGCCATGTCACCGCTGTAGCCACCATTGCCTAGAGCCGCAGTCGAGCACACCACTGTGCTCAACGCATCTCCAGGAGCTCGTAGCTAGAACCAGCTCCTCCCCACGTGCCCTACAGCCACCTGCTCGAGCTCACCCGAGCTCTGGTCGCCGCCTCCGTGGACGTGGCCGTCATCTCCGGCGACCCCGAGGCCTCCCGACCGCTCTGCTGGACACGGTCGAGCGCGGGCTACCTACTGGTGGCCTTCACACATCCAGTCGCCGCCTGTAGCGCCACTCCGGCGAGCTCCCGCCGCGGTTTTGATCGTCGCCAGCCGAACTCCGGCGAAGTCAACATGTCACTTAATTAGCGCTAATGACCGTGCTAATTGGCCCCCTCTCTCACTGACATATGGGCCCCACGCCCTTAATTAACCACAATTTAAGCTCATGTTTACTTTAGGTTAACCACAGTGGCCCCACGCATCGGCGTTGACCTCGCTGACGTGGCCATTGGCGGGCCCCACTTGTCTGTGACACTAACCAGCCTGAGACACTAACGTATGGGTCCCACAGGTCAGGTTTGACCTGGCCGACCCAGTTGACCTACTGACGTCACACCTATGTCATGCTGACGCAGTAACTTATTTACTGGAATTATTCTTATACAGGAAATTCCAGGAAATAACCAAAACTTCTAAAAATCAAAGAAAATCAACCATATCTCCAAATCAAACAAATTATATATGAAAAATGATCAGAAAAATCCAATCTATCCATCTGTACTGTATTCATGCATGTTAGAAGAACTTAAAGCTTCTGTATACAACAATTTGAATTAATGGCATTTGAAATGTCATATATGGAGTTTGAATTTGAATCTTGGATTCAAACCAACTCCATTCAATCTGCTGCTAGTTGCATTAGCTCAGCTCACAGCATTTTGACATGTCATGATCATGCATCATATTGTGCATTGCATTGATTGTGTTCTTCCTTGTTTGCCGGTAATTGTCCCCTCTCAGTAGACGACGTACCAACGATGAGTTTGATGACACCGACGAAGAACTATATTATCTTCAGAAGTGCCAGGCAAGCAAAACCCCCTTGTTCATTCCGATACAATCCCACTCTCTCGCTCCTGCTCTCTTTTACTGCATTAGGACAACAACGAATCATCTGTTACTTGCTGCGGTAGTTGAACCCCTTATCCTCTGCATGACCTGTCATTGCCACAGTAAATACATGAAACCCACTAGAATGAGTAGGAGTTGTTTGAGCCCTGATGTGCCTACTCATTCATGCTTGTTTGTCATGCCTGCTACTGCTTAGAGTTGAGTCAGGTCTGATTCATCGGGGATGAATTGGAATGGTGTGTGAACATGTCCTACTGTTGAGAGCTAAGTGTGTGAACACGATTTGGTAAAGGTAGCGGTGAGAGGCCATGTAGGAGTACATGGTGGGTTGTCTCATTGAAACCGTCCTCAGGAACTGAGTTCTATGTTTGTGATCCATGAACAGTTACTACCACACATTGGGATCCTTAATTGACTCTCTCGGCTTCTTAACCACCCTTGTTCTCTGTCCAGGAGTTGCAACTAGTTTCTGGTGTTTGTAGGATATGTGTTGGAGGCCATGCATAGCGCTGACCCTAGGGGTGGGCTATGATGCGGTAGATACACCGTGGCCCGGCGTACCGAGCGCCCGTTTGGTGTCTCGGGAATCCTGCACACATCGTTCAGGGCCATTAGTGGAAACCTCGGCCGGACTCCCTGCGGATGGAACCCGAATAGGCGATAAACCTGGACTAGGGACTTGAGTGCTTAGGTAGGCCGTGGCCGACACCCTCGCCAGGCTTCCGCTTGAAGGTTGCCGAGATACATGACGTGTACATGGCGGTAAGTGGCGAGAGCGTGTGTGAAGAAGTACACCCCTACAGGGTTATAAATGATCTATTGAATAGCCGTGTCCATGTAAAGGACTTCAGGTTGCCTATACCAGTTCATAGACAAGTGAAAGTGGATACTCTAAAATGCGCAAGATAAGCGTGAGTGCTATGGATGGCGTTCTCGTAGGAAGACGGGAGCGGTTCCATAGTGGTGTATTGATATGGTGAATATGTGGACTCGTGTGCGCCACCTCAATAGAGTTACTTGCAGTCGTAGTTCAGGATAGCCACCGAGTCAAAGCTGGCTTGCTGCAGTCAAACTCCACCACCCCCCTTTTTGTTGATAATGATGCATATGTAGTTAGTTCTGATGCAAGTCTTGCTGAGTACATTTGTACTCACATTTGCCTATTTTATGTTTTTGCAGAGAGATGTCAGTCTCGCTAGTAGTTCCGTGTGGACTTCGACGTTAGCTTGATTCCTCAGCTACGATCTTGTGCCCTCGGCAGGATCTGGTAGATAGTCAGGCTTCTCAGCCTTTTTCATTTGTAGATGTCTGTACTCAGACATGTTAAGCTTCCTCTTGTGCTTTGACTTGTATGCTCTGAATGTTGGGTCATGAGACCCATGTTTGTAATATCTCGCTCCTCGGAGCCTATTGTATAAATAATTGAGTCATAGAGTTATGTTGTGATGCCATGTTGTATTTACACATATCGAGCATATTGTGTGTATGATTGAAATGCTTGGTATGTGTGGGATCCGACAATCTAGTTGTTTATCCTTGGCAGCCTCTCTTATGGGGAAATGTAGTCTAGTGCTTCCTTGAGCCATACTAGTCCGCTACAGCCCAGTTCACCGGAGTCCTGCTAACCCAACACTACTGCTCAAAACACTTGACTGGTCGGCATGTGTTTCTCTTCGTTCCTGTGTCTGTCCCTTCGGGGAAATGTCACGCAGTGACATCCGGAGACCTTCCTAGCCTGCTACAGCCCGGGTTCCCGGAGTCCTGTTAGCCTAGTGCTACAGCCCGGATTCACACGCTGCTGACCGACACGCTCGAAGTTGATTCATGTATGCATGTCCCCATGGGTTAGTGCCGCTTTGGGTTCACGACTAGCCATGTCGGCCCGGGTTCTCTGTCATATGGATGCTAGCGACACTATCATATACGTAAGCCAAAAGGCGCAAATGGTCCCGGGCCATGGTAAGGCGACACTCATGGGAATACCGTGCGTGAGGCCGCAAAGTGATATGAGGTGTTACCGGCTAGATCGATGTGACTTGGAATCGGGGTCCTGACAACCGCTAGGTGCCAGGCCTGTTGCAGATGCTACTGATGACGTTAAGAATGTCTGGCAGAGCAAATCTGATGACTACTCGATAGTTCAGTGTGCCATGCTTTACGGCTTAGAACCGGGACTTCAACGACGTCTTGAACGTCATGGAGCATATGAGATGTTCCAGGAGTTGAAGTTAATATTTCAAGCAAATGCCCGAATTGAGAGATATGAAGTCTCCAATAAGTTCTATAGCTGCAAGATGGAGGAGAATAGTTACGTCGGTGAACATATACTCGAATGTGCGGGTACCACAACCACTTGACTCAACTAGGAGTTAATCTTCCTGATGATAGTGTCATTGACAGAGTTCTTCAATCACTGCCACCAAGCTACAAAAGCTTCGTGATGAACTATAATATGCAAGGGATAGATAAGACAATTCCTGAGCTCTTTGCGATGCTAAAAGTTGCGGAGGTAGAAATCAAGGAGCATCAAGTGTTGATGGTTAACAAGACCACCAGTTTCAAGAAGAAGGGCAAAGGGAAGAAGGGGAACTTCAAGCAAAACAACAAGCAAGTTGCTGCTCAAGTGAAGAAGCCCAAGTCTAGACCTAAGCCTGAGACTGAGTGCTTCTACTGCAAAGGGACTGTTCACTGGAAGCGGAACTGCCCCAAGTATTTGGCGGATAAGAAGGATGGCAAAGTGAAAGGTATATTTGACATACATGTTATTCATGTGTACTTAACTAATGCTCGCAGTAGCGCCTGGGTATTTGATACTAGTTCTGTTGCTCATATTTGCAACTCAAAACAGGGGCTACGGATTAAGGGAAGATTGGCTAAGGATGAGGTGACGATGCGCGTGGGAAATGGTTCCAAGGTCGATGTGATCGCGATCGGCACGCTACCTCTACATCTACCTTCGGGATTAGTTTTAGACCTGAATAATTGTTATTTGGTGCCAACGTTGAGCATGCACATTATATCTGGATCTTGTTTGATGCGAGACGGTTATTCATTTAAATCAGAGAATAATGGTTATTCTATTTATATGAGTAATACTTTTATGGTCATGCACCCTTGATGAGTGGTCTATTTTTGTTGAATCTCGATAGTAGTGGTACACATATTCATAGTATTGAAGCCAAAAGATATAAGTTCAACAATGATAGTGCAACTTATTTGTGGCACTGCCGTTTAGGTCATATTGGTGTAAAGTGCATGCAGAAACTCCAAGCTGCTGGGCTTTTTGAATCACTTGATACTTGCGAACCATGCCTCATGGGCAAGATGACTGAGACTCCATTCTCCGGAACTATTGAGCGAGCAACAGACTTGTTGGAAATAATACATACTGATGTATGCGGTCCGATGAGTGTTGACGTTCGCGGCGGGTATCGTTATTTTCTGCCCTTCACAGATGATTTAAGCAGATATGGGTATATCTAATTGATGAAACATAAGTCTGAAACATTTGAAAAGTTCAAATAATTTTAGAGTGAAGTGGAAAATCATCGTAACAAGAAAATAAAGTTTCTACAATCTGATCGTGGAGGAGAATATTTGAGTTACGAGTTTGGTCTTCATTTGAAACAATGTGGAATAGTTCCGCAACTCACGTGTAGCGACCAAACCTCAAACAGTCCGATCTCTGTGCATAAGTGTCATCCCTGGATCGGTAATGCTGACAAACACAGTACTTGAAGGATTTATAACATGGTAGCAATCACACACTTGTTACATCGAACGTCTCAAAAGAGAACTTATTACAATAAATATGGCTTAAGGCCATCTAATATGATAACAGCGGAAGGCTTGGAAGATAAAGTGAGTCCAGCAACTCCAACGACATCACTGAGTGAAAGATCACGACCTAAAGCTCCTTACTCGTCGCCTGAAAAGTCTGCTACATGATACGTTGCAGCCCGAAAACGGGTCAGCACATGGAATATGTTGGCAAGGTAACACAAAAGAGTAATGAACAGAACAATGCTATCACTACATGCATATATGGCTAGTGGAGGCTGTATGGTTAATATGTTTTGCGAAAAGCCAATTTTTCCTACTGCAAAGGAAATATATTTTATTTAACTATCATGGTGGTTGTTAAACATTGAGAATGGTAAACCCCATATCAATCCCAATTAAAATTAATTAATAACCCAATCAACTTTTATAATTAAGAGCGATGAGATCCACATGATAATCCAAGAACTAGATACTCAAAATGTCCATAACCGGGGACACGGCTAACCATGATTAGATTGTACACTCTGCAGAGGTTTGTGCACTTTTCCCCACAAGACTCGATCTCCTCCGTTGGATTTCTCGCACTACAAAATGTTTGAGAAACGGATGACTGAGACACAGTCTTTCAGAAAAGGTCCCCTTAACTGTTAGATATGCCGGTACACCTACAATCCCCTACATCTGCTAGCCCATCATGGAAAAGTTTCCCACAACTTACTCAACTATGCCAGAGCCCATAATGGCATGTGGCTGCACACAGAAGTTTCCAGCATGAAAAACCTTATGATCCCTTTGAGCCTGGGTGGCAGTCCATAGGAGAATCACATGGTACCCCGGGATTTCCAAAAATACAGGCAATCAGTGGAATTCCCCAGGTGCCTCAATCCACCCAAATGTGTATTAAAGTTGCCACCTTAAGTTAAACATTATTTAACAATGCTCACATCGGTCATGAGAACTCTCAAAACCCAAACCACGTCTACGAGCATAGCATAGCAATATAAGCAACGTAGAAGTAACTCCCAAGGTTTGACAATAAACAGGTGAATAGGTTCTACCTCATCTACTTCCCAAACCTACAATTTAATTCAGACTCTAACCGTGCAATTGTTTGAGGGTTGATCTAATGCAATAAAACTGGGTAGTAAAGAGGTATGATCAAAGTGTTACTTGCCTTGCTGATGATCCGTGAAACCTAGAGACTCGTAGTAGCACGCTTCGCACTTCGGGTACTCTATCGCAAACAAACAAGCATACAAAAAGCAATCAAGCAAGGGCACGGGTAAAACTCAAATAAGAGATCTAACCAGAAAGTTCAACTTAAGAACTCCGGTTTGCAAAAAGAATCAAATCAAACGAAGCAACAAAACTCAAATGGCGAAAGAAACAAGCTTCATTCACTAATCTGGACTAAAGTCAAATTTTACAGTAGCAAAATCTTGTTTAAGTTGGTTAAACAGAAAGAGGGTTTCGAGACGAAACTCTAGGTGCTTGCGCCTGATTCCGATAAACGAGCAAAAAGTTATACAAAAACGAAAATCGGATCACAAATTGCTATCGAAAATAATCGCGGAAAATCCGAGAAAAAGAAAAGCTGACGAACAGGCTAACGAACGAACGTTCGCTGTCTGCGGCTAACGAGTGAACATCGTTTGTTAAAACGGACGTACGGACGAACGTCCACTAAATAAATAAACCAAAAAAAATAAAACCGATCTATTCTAAAAAAATGAAAACTAGGGTTTTCTAAAAAAACGAATCGGTTTTAAAATAATACCGAACGACGGCGACAGCGGCGTATACCTCCCATGAGGCGGCTCAGTGGGGTTTGGCTGCTGTGGTGAGGGCTCGGGCGGCGGCGAGGCGGTGGGGCGGGCGACGGCCATGGCAAGGCAAGGTGGTGGTGGTGGCGGGCTCAAGCAAGCGGCGGCGGAGGCGGCTGCGGCCACTTGGGGTCCCGAGGGTCCTCGAGCTCGGCTTATAAAGGGGGGCGGAGGCGGCTTGGGCGAGGGGGCACGGCGGCGGCGAAGCGTGTCCGGCTCGGACTTGCTCGGTGATGTCGGCGACGGCGCGGGGTTGGGCCGGCCGGCTCGGCTGGGCTTCGGCCCAGTCGGGTGCTGACTTATTTTTAAAAATAACGTTCCGCCGAAAATAAATCCTAGAAAAATAAATAAAAATCTAAAAATGCCAAAACAAATTTTCACCGTCTAAATAAAATATTTAGAACAAGATGAACATTTTCTTGGCCCTAAAGTGCAACTTTGAAAACGTGCAATTTTTCTAATTCAAATAAAATTGCACTAAAATCCAAATAAAATATTTATTTGGTTTTTAATATTTTTCCTCTAATATTTCATCTATTTTGGAGATGTCATTTTAGCTCCTCTCATATAATTTTATTTTTGAAATATTAGGAAGGGAAAATAATCAAAACCAAATGATCCTCCTTTCAAAATGTGAGAAAACTCAAATATGAAAATAACGAAATCCCCAACTCTCTCCGTGGGTCCTTGAGTTGCGTAGAATTTCTAGAATCAAGCCAAAATGCAATAAAATATGATATGCAATGATGATCTAATGTATAACATTCCAAATTGAAAATTTGGGATGTTACAAACCTACCCCCCGTTTAGATGAATCTCGCCCTCGAGATTCGGGTTGGCTAGAAAATAGGTGAGAGTGATCCTTCCGTAGGTCTTCTTCTCGTTCCCAGGTGGTTTCATCTTCAGTATGGTGACTCCACTGGACCTTGTAGAACTTGATTACTTTGTTACATGTGACACGGCTGGCAAAATCAAGATCTTAATTGGCTTCTCCTCGTAGGTCAAATCACTATCCAATTGTATCGCTTCCAGCGGTAGTGTATCTCTTAGAGGAATATCAGCCATCTCTACGTGGCACTTCTTCAACTGAGAAACATGGAACACATCGTGAACTCCTAACAATCCCTCGGGCAATTCCAACTTGTAAGCAACTTCTCCCATACGTTCCAAAACTCTGTATGGTCCCACAAATCGTGGCGCTAACTTTCCCTTAACTCCAAAGCGCTTCACTCCTCGAAGTGGGGATACCCGAAGATACACTCTGTCTCCGACTTCGTAAGCTGTCTCCTTGCGTTTAGAGTCCGCATAACTCTTCTTCCTGGACTGGGTTACATTGAGTCTATCACAAATTAGCTTAACCTTCTTTTCAGACTCTTTAATCAAATCTAGTCCAAACAACTGTCAGTCTCCAACTTCGTCCCACAACAACGATGTTCTGCACCTCCTTCTGTACAAGGCTTCGAAAGGGGCCATCTTCAAACTGGCTTGATAACTGTTGTTATAAGAGAACTCTGCTTAAGGCAAATTATCGTCCCAACTAGATACATAGTCTAGCGCACAAGCTCTCAACATGTCCTCCAGAATCTTATTTACTCTCTCAGTCTGTCCATCTGTCTGCGGGTGAAAAGATGTACTGAACTCTAGCCTGGTTCCCAAAGTTTCATGCGACTGATTCCAAAACTTTGAAGTAAACTGGGTTCCTCTATCTGATACAATGGTCCTCAGAACTCCATGCAGACATACGATCCTGGTCATGTATATCTTTGCCAACTTAGCACTGGTGTAAGTGGTCTTTACTGGGATGAAATGAGCTACTTTCGTCAAACGATCAACTACAACCCATATCGAGTCATAGCCTGAACGAGTCATGGGTAATCCTGTGATAAAATCCATGCCTAGCTTATCCCACTTCCATTCGGGTATTGGCAATGGTTGTAGCAATCCGGCTGGCTTCTGATGTTCTGCCTTCACTCTCTGACATACATCACAAACTGCTACATACTCCGCAATATCCTTCTTCATTCCGGTCCACCTGAAACTGTCCTTCAAATCCAGATACATCTTGGTATTTCCTGGGTGAATCGAATATGGTGAATCATGGGCCTCTTGCAGAATCAACTTCCTGAATCTCCTGATCATTGGGCACATATACGCGGTCCTCAAACCATAAGGTATCGTGCCCATCCTCACGAAATCCTTTAGCCTTTCCTTGGCTCATTCTTTCCTTTATCTCGGCAATCTCCTTGTCCGTCTTCTAAGCTTCACTGATCTTATCCATCAAAGTAGACTGAATTTCCAATGCTGCTACATAACCTTTTGGAACTATTTCAAAACATAGCTCGCAAAGATCCTCTGATAACTCCTTGGGTAACTCTTCGGTCATGAGTGTATTGACATGACTTTTGCGGCTGAACGCATCGGCTACTACGTTAGACTTTCCGGGATGATAATGTAATCTCATATCATATTCCTTAATGAGCTCCAACCATCTCCTCTGCCTGAGATTCAACTCCTTTTGCGTGAAGATATACTTCAAACTCTTGTGATCTGTGTATACCTCACAATGGTTTCCGATGAGAAAATGTCTCCATGTCTTCAATGCATGCACTACGGCTGCTAACTCCAAATCATGCTTAGCATAGTTTAACTCATGGGGTTTAAGCTGTCGTGAGGCATATGAAACAACTCTTCCCTCCTGCATAAGTACGGCTCCAAGTCCTCGACGTGAAGCATCGCAATATACTTCATAATCTTTGCGTTGATCTGGCAGAATCAACACTGGTGATGTAACCAAGCGTCTCTTCAACTCCTGAAAACTGGCCTCATATTCCTCAGTCCACTTGAATTTGGTGTCCTTCTTCAACAACTCCGTCATCGGCTTTGCAATCTTTGAGAAATTCTCAATGAACCTCCGGTAGTATCCTACGAGTCCAAGAAAACTCCGGATCTCTCCAACTGACGTGGGTGACTCCCAGTTTGTCACAGTGACAACCTTGGTGGGGTCTACTACTATTCCTTCTCCGGATATAACATGTCCAAGAAATCCAACTTCCTTCAGCCAAAATTCACATTTGCTGAACTTGGCGTATAGCTGATGTTCTTTGAGCTTCCCAAGTACCAATCGCAAATGCTCCTTCTGTTCTTCTTCATTCTTTGAGTAGACCAGTATATCATCAATGAACACCACAACGAACTTATCCAAAAACTCCATAAACACTTTGTTCATCATATTCATAAAATAGGCAGGTGCATTAGTCAGACCAAATGACATAACGGTATACTCATACAGCCCATATCTCGTGGTAAAAGTTGTCTTAGGTATATCCATCTCTCGAATCTTCAGCTGGTGATACCCTGATCGCAAATCGATCTTGGAAAACACTTTAGCTCCTTGTAGCTAGTCAAACAAATCATTGATCATCGGCAGTGGGTACTTATTCTTGATCGTCATCTCATCCAGTCCTCGATAATCAACAACCATCCTTAATGATCCATCCTTCTTCTCCACTAGAAGTACTGGTGATCCCCAAGGTGACGAACTTGGGCAAATATAACCTTTATCTAGTAACTCCTTAATCTGCTTCTTAATTTCTTCCAAATCCTTTGCGGGCATTCTGTACGGTCTCTTAGATATTGGCCCTGTGCCTGGCAAAAGTTCAATAAAAAAAACTCAATGTCTCTATCCGGTGGCATGCCTGGCAACTCTTCTGGAAATACATCCAGAAAATCCTTCACCACTGGTACTTCCTCCTGTACAACTTCAGATAAGGAATTTACATGCGTCCTATTCGAAACATGCCGGGATACGTACTTGATCTTTCTTCCTTCTGGGGTGGTGAGCAAAATCGTCTTACTAGCGCAATCAATGTTCCCTCCATACATCGATAGCCAATCCATACCCAGTATCACATCCAAACCTTGTGACTCCAATATTATCAGATCTGAGGGAAAAACATGCCTACCTATGGTCAATGGCATCTGAAAACATCCATGGCTTGCCATATACTCTGCTCCGGGTGAGGTTACTAGCATGGGTGCCTTGAGAACTCTAGTGGGCAACTTATACTTATCCACAAATCCCCTTGATATGTATGAATGCGATGCACCAGTATCAAAAAGAATGACTGCAGTAAATGACTTAACCAAAAACTTACCTATTACTGCATCTGGCTGAGCTTCAACCTCCTCCACGTTAACGTGGTTCACTTGTCCCCTGTTGAAAGGGTTGGGCTTCTTCCCAGAGCTTCCATTGCCATTTCCATTCTTGGCTTCAGGACATTCATTGGCGTAATGTCCGGTCTTCTGGCATTTGTAGCAAGTCACGTGGCTTAGATCTTTCTTGGCGGGTGTTGCCGGGTTGGAAAGGTTATGTCCTCTACTCCCTCCGTTACCATTACCGTTCTTGGGACCACTATGGTTGTGTGGACTTCCTCCATTATGAGTGTGGCCTCCATGGTTATGAACAAGTCCTCCCAAGTTCGGGGTGAAACGGGGTCTCTGCTGGGCTCCATAATTATACTTCCCTTGTCCATACTTCCTCTTGTGGTTGTCAATCTGCTGCTGCTTCCCTTCAAGCATGAGAGCTTTATCCACCAACTCCTGGTAGCAATCACACACTTGTTACATCGAATGTCTCAAAAGAGAACTTATTACAATAAATAGGGCTTAAGTCCATCTAATACGATAACAGCGGAAGGCTTGGAAGATAAAGTGAGTCCATCAACTCCAACGGCATCATTGAGTGAAAGATCACGACCAAAAGCTCCTTACTCGTTGTCTGAAAAGTCTGCAACATGATACATTGCAGCCCGAAAACGGGTCAGCACATGGAATATGCTGGCAAGGTAACACAAAAGAGTAATGAACAGAACAATGCTATCACTACATGCATATATGGTTGGTGGAGGCTGTATGGTTAATATGTTTTGCGAAAAGCCAATTTTTCCCTATTGCAAAGGAAATATATTTTATTTAACTATCATGGTGGTTGTCAAACATTGAGAATGGTAAACCCCATCTCAATCCCAATTAAAAGTAATTAATAACCCAATCAAGTTTATAATTAAGAGTGATGAGATCCACATGATAATCCAAGAACTAGATACTCAAAACGTCCATAACCGGGGACACGGCTAACCATGATTAGATTGTACACTCTGTAGAGGTTTGTGCACTTCTCCCCACAAGACTCGATCTCCTCCGTTGGATTTCTCGCACTACAAAATGTTTGAGAAAAGGATGACTGAGACACAGTCTTTCTAAAGAGGTCCCCTTAACCGATAGATAGGCCGGTACATCTACAATCCCCTACATCTGCTAGCCCATCATCGAAAGGTTTCCCGCAACTTACTCAACTATGCCAGAGCCCATAATGTCATGTGGCTGCACAAGGAAGTTTCTAGCATGAAAAATCTTATGATCCCTTTGAGCCTGGGTGGCAGTCCATTGGAGAATCACACGGTACCCCAGGATTTCCAAAAATACAGGCAATCACTGGAATTCCCCAGATGCCTCAATCCACCCAGATGTGTATTAAAGTTGCCACCTTAAGTTAACCATTATTTAACAATGCTCACATCTGTCATGAAAACTCTCAAAACCCAAACCACGTCTACGAGCATAGCATAGCAATATAAGCAACATGGAAGTAACTCCCAAGGTTTGATAATAAACAGGTGAATAGGTTCTACCTCATCTACTTCCCAAACCCACATTTTAATTCAGATCCTAACCATGCAATTGTTTGAGGATTGATCTAATGCAATAAAACTGGGTAGTAAAGAGGTATGATCAAAGTGTTACTTGCCTTGCTGATGATCCACGAAACCTAGAGACTCGTAGTAGCACGCTTTGCACTCCGGGTACTCTATCGCAAACAAACAAGCATACAAAAAGCAATCAAGCAAGGGCACGGGTAAAACTCAAATAAGAGATCTAACCATAAAATTCAACTTAAGAACTCCAGTTTGAAAAAGAATCAAATCAAACGAAGCAACAAAACTCAAACGGCGAAAGAAACAAGCTTCGTTTACTAATCTGGACTAAACTCAAATTTACAGTAGCAAAATCTTGTTTAAGTTGGTTAAACCGAAAGAGGGTTTCTAGACGAAACTCTAGGCGCTTGAATCGCCTGATTCCGATAAACGAGCGAAAAGTTATACTAAAACAAAAATCGGATCAGAAATCGCGATCGAAAATAATCGCGGAAAATCCGAGAAAAAGAAAAACTTACGAACAGGCTAACGAATGAACGTTCGCTGTCTGCGGCTAACAAGTGAACACCGTTCGTTAAAACGAACATATGGACGAACGTCCGCTAAATAAATGAACCAAAAAAAACGATCTATTCTAAAAAAAGTAAAACTAGGATTTTCTAAAAAAACGAACGACTGCGACAGCGACAGCGGCTGAAAGCACAAGTGCTCCCTAGGTGGTTTTGGTAATTAATGTCAACATATCTCTTGTTGGACTAACACTTTTATCTAGTATGTTTCAAATAAGTTCAACAATGGAGTGGCATGGACTAAAGGATGTGGGTACTCCTTCAAGATGCTAAGGACAAAGGATTGGCTCAAGCTTCAAGCTCCAGACTCTTCATTTTACATTTTAGTGCTCCAAGATCACATTGAGTCTATAGGAAAAGCCAATACTATCAAGGAGGGATGAGGTGTTGCTTAATGAGCCTTTTGCTTCATGTGCTTAATGATATGCTCCAAAACCCTCCACTACTTTCTCACATCCACATATGACCTAAACCTAAAGTCAAACTCGGCCCTACCGATTATTTCTATCCGGCGCCACCGAGTTCAGATGTCATAGCCACTGCCACAAACCCTAGGCAAATCGGTCTCACCGATAGGGATCTCAGTCTCACCGAGATGGGGTTGTAATTTCTCTGTGTATGTCCATTACCAAAATCGGTCTAACCGAGTTTGTGCAATCGGTACTACCGATATTACAATGCAAACTTTCTGGTTAACTTATTACCAAAATAGGTCCCACCGAGTTTGAGAAATCAGTCCCACCGAGTTTGCCTGACCAACTCTCTGGTTAGCTAATTACCAAAATCGGTCTCACCGAGATTACGTTATGCCCTAACCCTAACCATATCGGTCCTACCGAGTTGCATGTCAGTCCCACCGAAAACCCTAACGGTCACTAGGTTTACTAAATCGGTCCGACCGAGTTTGATGATTCGGTCCCACCGAGTTTGGTAAATTGTGTGTAACGGTTAGATTTTGTGTGGAGGCTATATATACACCTCCACCTCCTCCTCATTCGAGGAGAGAGCCATCAGAACAAACCTACACTTCCAACTTACCAGTTCTGAGACAGAACCACCCACTCATGTGTTGAGGCCAAGATATTTCATTCCAACCATATGAATCTTGATCTCTAGCCTTTCCCAAGTTGCTTTCCACTCAAATCTTCTTTCCACCAGATCCAAATCCTATGAGAGAGAGTTGAGTGTTGGGGAGACTATCATTTGAAGCACAAGAGCAAGGAGTTCATCATCAACACACCATTTGTTACTTCTTGGAGAGTGGTGTCTCCTAGATTGGCTAGGTGTCACTTGGGTGCCTCCGACAAGATTGTGGAGTTGAACCAAGGAGTTAGTAAGGGCAAGGAGATCGCCTACTTCATGAAGATCTACCGCTAGTGAGGCAAGTCCTTCGTGGGCGACGGCCATGGTTGGATAGACAAGGTTGCTTCTTCGTGGACCCTTCGTGGGTGGAGCCCTCCGTGGACTCGCGCAACCGTTACCCTTCTTGGGTTGAAGTCTCCATCAACGTGGATGTACGATAGCACCACCTATCGGAACCACGACAAAAACATCCGTGTCTCCAACTGCGTTTGAATTCTCCAAACCCTTCCCTTTACTTTCTTGCATGTTGCATGCTTTACTTTCCGCTGCTCACATACTCTTTGCATGCTTGCTTGCTTGTTATGTATTGAAAAAGTTAAACTTGTGCCTAAACTCCATTTAAACCAAAAGAAATTAAAAACTGCAACTTTGGTACTTAGTGTCTAATCACCCCCCCTCTAGACACCTCTTCTCAAGATCCTACAAGTGGTATCAGGGCATTGGTCTCCATTGCCTTGGTTTAATCACCATTGGAGGAAGATGGATGAGTCTACTTTGGGGAGTCTTAGACATAGAGTGCCTATTCTTGATGGAGAGTATTTTCATGAGTGGAAAAATGAGATGCTTGTAATTTTCCATCAATATCATTTGAACAAGTACATTGCTAGCCCTTGTGCACCTCATGTTGATCCTATGCATCCAACCCTTGATGAATCAATTGACATGATTAGGAATCTTAGAACTGTTAATCATATCATTAGAGGCTTGCCTAGAAACTTAATTAGAATCTTGCCTACTCTTGAGTGTGCCTACACTATATGTAAATTTCTTGAGGAACGCTTTCCAAATTATTCCTTGAAAAATCTAGATGAAATTCTCTATAAGTCTATTTCCTTGAGTAAGATGAATACTAGTGACCCTATGTTTGGTGATCGTCTATTTGAACTTACCGACCTTATGCGTGCCAAAGGAGATGTTGGAATTATTGGTGATATTATTTCCGAAGCTATAAGAATTCATAAGCAAGATCATTGTCAAACTCACTCTAACGAATTACCCTCTCTAGGACTTGATCCACCACATGACGATGTTGAACATGGATACTATGATGAGGATGATGATAGTGACTTGATCTTGATGATGCAATGAGACATTTTGGTCTTATGGCAAATCTTGAGGATATGTGTCGAGGAAAGGAATGGGTTCTTGACGGTGGATGTACCGATCACATGACCGGAGATAAAGACATGTTTCGTGAGCTTGCTGAAAATGATAGTCCTCGAAAGTATGTCACTTTCGATGACAACTCAAAGGGTAAGGTGGTTGGCCTTGGTAAGGTGGCCATCTCACATGATAGCTCCATTCAGAATGTCATGCTCGTTGAATCTCTTGGCTACAACTTACTTTCAGTATCTAGACTTGCTGATTTCGGTTTCAATGTCCTATTTACTGAAGTAGATTGTCAAGTGTTTCGTCGAGACAATCATAAAATGGTATTTATCGGTATACATAGAGGTGATCTTTACATTGTTGATTTCTCTAAAAAGGCACAACCTAAAACTTGCTTCATTGCTAAATCCTCAAAAGGTTGGTTATGGCATAGACGACTAGGTCACGTTGGCATGAGAAATCTTGACAAGCTTATTAAAGGAAATCATATCCTTGGAGTTAACGATGTCATATTTGATAAGGATAGACTTTGCAGTGCTTGTCAGGCAGGTAAACAGGTTGGAGGAAGGCATCCCGTGAAGAACATCATGACCACAAGGAGGCCACTCGAGCTACTTCATATGGATCTCTTTGGTCCCAACGCTTATAGAAGTCTCGGTGGAAATTCTTTTGGTCTAGTTATAGTTGATGATTTTTCAAGATTTACGTGGGTGTTCTTTCTCGATGATAAATCGCAGGTCCAAAAGATCTTCAAAAACTTCGCTAGGAAGGCCCAAAATCAGTTTGAAGTGAAGATCAAGAAGGTTCGCAGCGATAACGGAACGGAGTTCAAGAACGCAAATGTGGACACCTTTCTTGACGAAGAAGGGATTTCACATGAGTTCTCAGCTACGTACACTCCTCAACAAAATGGAGTTGTTGAAAGGAAGAACCGGGCGCTCATCGAAATGGCGAGAACGATGCTTGATGAGTACAAGACGCCGAAGCACATTTGGGCAGAAGCGGTTGAGACAGCTTGTCATGCAACAAATCGCTTGTATCTTCACAAGCTACTCGGCAAGACGGCATACGAGCTCCTCACCGTAACAAACCCCAAGTTGGATACTTTCAGTATTCGCTCAAAGTGCTACATTCTTGATAAGCATCGTCGTTCAAAATTTGCTCCTAAGTCTCATGAAGGTTTCCTACTAGGTTATGGCTCAAACTCTCACACTTACCGTGTCTACAACAATTTCACCCGAAAGGTTGAAGAGACGGTAGATGTGAAGTTTGACGAATCTAACGGCTCACAAGTAGAGCAATTGCCAATTGATGTAGGAGACAAAGACCCTTCGGAAGCAATCCAAGACTTGTCTATTGGCAAGGTCCGTCCAACGGAGCTGAAGGAGAGTACCTCGTCCGTCCAAGTGGAAGCTTCTACTTCACGACAAGGTGAACCGAGAGTTGATACGGAAGCATCCTCAAGTGGAACACACCAAGATGAAGAAAACAAGGAAGAACATCACGAACATCAACAACCTCCTTCTCAACCTCGACAAGAAAACGACAACGCCAACAATGAAGAAGATCAAGAAGAAGAAGAAGAACAAGATGAAGAAGATGTTCAACCGAGACCCAAGAAAAAGCTTTCACGAGTTCGAGTAAGAATTGCTAAAGACCATCCCGTCGAGCAAATCTACAATGATATTCAAACCAGGAGAATCACTCACTCTAAAACTCGTTTAGCTAACTTTTGTGAAAACTATTCTTTCATCTCTAGCATTGAACCTATGAAGGTCAAAGTAGCATTGGAAGATCCGGATTGGATAAATGCTATGCATGAAGAGCTACACAACTTTGAGAGAAACCAAGTTTGGACATTGGTTGAGAAGCCCAACAACAACCACAACATCATCGGTACCAAATGGGTGTTTCGCAACAAGCAAGATGAACACGGATAAGTAGTTCGCAACAAAGCACGTCTCGTCTCCCAAGGCTACACACAAGTCGAAGGTATGGACTATGGTGAGACTTATGCTCCCGTTGCTAGACTTCAGTCCATTGGCATCTTACTTGCCTATGCTAATCACCATAATATCACCTTGTACCAAATGGACTTTAAAAGTGCTTTTCTAAATGGTGAAATAGAGGAGGAAGTTTATATTAAAAAACCTCCCGGCTTTGTCAATCCTAAGAAACCAAATCCTGTCTACAAACTTCACAAAGCCCTTTATGGTCTTAAACAAGCTCCTAGAGCATGGTATAAATGCTTGACCAAGTTTCTTCTTGAAAAAGGATTTGAAATTGGGAAAATTGATTCCACACTTTTTACTAAAAGGGTTAATGGAGAATTATTTGTATGCCAAATTTATGTTGATGATATCATATTTGGATCAACTAACCCTCATTTTAGTGAAAAGTTTGGGAAGCTAATGTCGGAAAAGTTTGAGATGTCAATGATGAGTGAACTTAAATTCTTTCTTGGGTTGCAAATCAAGCAAACTAAGGAAGGTACATTTGTCTCTCAAACAAAGTACACTAAGGACTTATTCAAGAAGTTCAATATGCAAGAGTGGAAAGGTATGTCTACACCCATGCCTACTAGTGGACATCTTGACTTGACCAAAGATGGTAAACCGGTTGATCAAAAGGTTTATCGCTCTATGATTGGATCATTGTTATACCTATGTGCTACACGTCCCGATATTATGCTAAGTGTGTGCATGTGTGCAAGATATCAAGCTGCTCCTAAAGAATGTCATCTTAAGGCCGTGAAAAGGATAGTGAGATACTTAATTCATACACCAAATTTTGGCATTTGGTATCCTAAGAGGGCCTCTTTCGATCTTGTTGGCTACTCCGACTCGGACTATGCCGGAGACAAGGTTGATAGAAAGTCCACTTCGGGTACTTGTCAATTTCTTGGTAGATCTCTTGTGTCTTGGTCCTCCAAGAAACAAAACTCGGTATCCTTATCTACAGCCGAAGCATAGTACATTGTCGTTGGTTCATGTTGTGCTCAATTACTTTGGATGACCCAAACTCTTAAAGATTATGGGATATATGTGAAACATGTTCCATTGCTTTGTGACAATGAAAGTGCTATCAAAATTGGTCATAATCCCGTACAACATTCTCGAACTAAGCATATTGAAGTTCTTCATCACTTCATTCGAGATCATGTTGCTAAGGGTGACATTAATCTTAAGCATGTTCGCACCAAAAAGCAATTAGCGGATATATTTACTAAACCTCTTGATGATAAAGTGTTTTGCAGGTTGAGAGGAGAATTGAACATCATAGATGCTTCAAACTTGGAGTAGATACTCCATTGGATACATGCAAGACATGAGCTTATGACTAATCCATGATATCTCTCTTATAATGAAAATATTATATCTTGGATATATTTGCATCTTTCATGTTATCTAACCCTTGTAGGTACTTGGTTGAATCAAATTTCATGATATTGTAATCTACTCACATCTTGAGCAATCTCTACATCACCAAGTCTCTACACTATGGTGGCTGAATACAAGGAAGCACGGAATCATTCAAACATATCCTTTGACAAACTCTTTGTTGAGCTTCATGATTATCATTTTTGGATACACAAGTGCTCTTCCTTGCAAGAACTAACCCATGTAGATAGATGGACTCAAATTCCAAGTGGTGCTCCCAACTCTTGATGAGCTACATCAACCTTGAGCAACCCACACAAGTTCAATTACATGGTCGACACCACCAACCAAGGTATGTTATTCCATCTTAGATAAGCTTTACTCCGAGTCATGAGCTAAAGCAACTCGACAAGATGTGAATACATCAAGATGCTTAAACGAAAAATGGTAACCCCATTTTGAGCTTAAACGATGAGCATGACCTATGATCAAGTGATCTCACTTGACTCCTAGGTCAATATACTCTAACATAGGTGACTTTGTCGCCGACCATCTCTAGATGAAGTTCTCTCGTGTTCTTTTCTGAGTTTTTGCATTTGTCTCATGCATATTTGTTTCCCCTTTCAAAAAAACTCCATCTAGATTTCTTTCTTTTCTCTTCAGTTGTTCTGCATTTTCTGCATCCAATTCATTGCAAATTATTCAGTTAATTACTTGCAAATCTTTGTGAGAACTTACTAGTCTACTGAGCTGAGGTGACGAGTGTTTTCTCTGCGATGAACTCGGTTTCACCGATTTGTTGTTTTCGGTCCAACCGAATCATTTCGGTACAACCGAAGCATACCACTCGGTGCCACCGATTTCACAACAGGAAAAACAGTTTGCCACTTATTCTGTGTTTCTTCTGATCCAGCTCCACTCAATGAATCTTGTCCTCTACAAGCATCACAAATTTTATCCAGTGCTTTGTGTTGTGACTCAAGGACCAAACCCATACACAACAAATTCCAGACCCTTCTTGAAATTGATGTGAAAGGGGGAGAGAGAGATCACATCAAAGATTATCACTTCCAAAAGGGAGAGAGTATTAAGGGGGAGAAAGAGATCTCCAGGGGGAGAGAATACCCAAGTAGACAGTATTTCTCAAGGATCCCAGATGCTTGGTGTTCAAGAGGAGAGATGCCACATGTCTTTTTGGGGGAAAGACATGTTCATGCGTGCTTATTTGCATTAAGC
The DNA here is from genome assembly GCA_021605205.1 of Aegilops longissima. Taxonomy (NCBI): domain Eukaryota; kingdom Viridiplantae; phylum Streptophyta; class Magnoliopsida; order Poales; family Poaceae; genus Aegilops; species Aegilops longissima. The sequence goes on from JAHIAM010001708.1 coordinate 81,541, forward strand.
TCTGTTCATTTATATCTTTCAGCTCTGATTTTCTGTTCCCTATCTTCTCCCAGTATCCCATGCTAGATTCAGGGGGAGCAAGACATTTAAGGGAAAGGAATCATTTAAATTCATTGCATATCTTTACTCTTGGGGACATGTCTAATCCAATGTGGTACTTAGTACTCACTCTCTACATGTCATCCCAGTCTTGGTATTCTTGTGGTTTCTTCTGTTTGCTCTGGCTAGTAGATGTACCTGTGTTATCTAACCTTGTTTGTGCAGGTTCATTTCACCCTAAGCCAACTCAAGACTACAAGGTAAGTATATGCATCACACTCATGTGTATGAGGAATTCTTGTTGATGTACATACTGTTTGCAAGAAGGACTCATAAGCATGAAGATATTTTCTTTAATATTCTTTGCTCTGATGCATATGGCCAAGGTACATGTAACACATTGCCTACTCTATCATGGTTATGCTCTCACATATAGGGGGATCCTATGCTTGTTACATGTCTTTCCGAAGCTTTACTTGATGTTCTCTATATCTTTATCTAAAGCTTTGATGTATGTTGCCATCAATTACCAAAAAGGGGGAGATTGAAAGCACAAGTGCTCCCTAGGTGGTTTTGGTAATTAATGTCAACATATCTCTTGTTGGACTAACACTTTTATCTAGTATGTTTCAGATAAGTTCAACAATGGAGTGGCATGGACTAAAGGATGTGGGTACTCCTTCAAGATGCTAAGGACAAAGGATTGGCTCAAGCTTCAAGCTCAAGACTCTTCATTTTACATTTTAGTGATCCAAGATCACATTGAGTCTATAGGAAAAGCCAATACTATCAAGGAGGGATGAGGTGTTGCTTAATGAGCCTTTTGCTTCATGTGCTTAATGATATGCTCCAAAACCCTCCACTACTTTCTCACATCCACATATGACCTAAACCTAAAGTCAAACTCAGCCCTACCGATTCTTTCTATCCGGCGCTACCGAGTTCAGATGTCATGGCCACTACCACAAACCCTAGGCAAATCGGTCTCACCGATAGGGATCTCGGTCTCACCGAGATGGGATTGTAATCTCTCTGTGTATGTCCATTACCAAAATGGGTCTCACCGAGTTTGCGCAATCGGTACTACCGAGATTACAATGCAAACTTTCTGGTTAACTTATTACCAATATCGGTCCCACCGAGTTTGAGTAATCGGTCCCACCGAGCTTGCCTGACCAACTCGCTGGTTAGCTAATTACCAAAATCGGTCTCACCGAGATTACGTTATGCCCTAACCCTAACCATATCGGTCCTACCGAGTTGCATGTCAGTCCCACCGAAAACCCTAACGGTCACTAGGCTTACTAAATCGGTCCGACCGAGTTTGATGATTCGTTCCCACCGAGTTTGGTAAATTGTGTGTAACGGTTAGATTTTGTGTGGAGGCTATATATACCCCTCCACCTCCTCTTCATTCGAGGAGAGAGCCATCAGAACAAACCTTCACTTCCAACTTACCAGTTCTGAGAGAGAACCACCTACTCATGTGTTGAGGCCAAGATAGTTCATTCCAACCATATGAATCTTGATCTCTAGCCTTTCCCAAGTTGCTTTCCACTCAAATCTTCTTTCCACCAGATCCAAATCCTATGAGAGAGAGTTGAGTGTTGGGGAGACTATCATTTGAAGCACAAGAGCAAGGAGCTCATCATCAACACACCATTTGTTACTTCTTGGAGAGTGGTGTCTCCTAGATTGTCTAGGTGTCACTTGGGAACCTCCGACAAGATTGTGGAGTTGAACCAAGGAGTTTGTAAGGGCAAGGAGATCGCCTACTTCGTGAAGATCTACCGCTAGTGAGGCAAGTCCTTCTTGGGCGACGGCCATGGTGGGATAGACAAGGTTGCTTCTTCGTGGACCCTTCGTGGGTGGAGCCCTCCATGGACTCGCGCAACCGTTACCCTTCGTGGGTTGAAGTCTCCATCAACGTGGATGTACGATAGCACCACCTATCGGAACCACGACACAAACATCTGTGTCTCCAATTGCGTTTGAATTCTCCAAACCCTTCCCTTTACCTTCTTGCAAGTTGCATGCTTTACTTTCCACTGCTCACATACTCTTTGCATGCTTGCTTGCTTGTTATGTATTGAAAAAGTTAAACTTGTGCCTAAACTTAATTTTAAACCAAAAGAAGTTAAAAACTGCAACTTTGGTACTTAGTGTCTAATCACCCCCCCCCCCCTCTAGACACCTCTTCTCAAGATCCTATAGCGGCGAATACCTCCAGCGAGGCTCCGGCGAGGCGGGGCGGCTCCGGTGGGGTTTGGCTGTGGTGGCGGGGCTCAGGCGGCGGGCGAGGCGGCGGGGGGCGGCGGCGAGTGCGGCGGTGGCTTGCGGGCGGAGGGGCTCCGCAAAGCGACGGCGGAGGCGGCGGCTGCGGCGACTTGGGGTCCCGAGGGGCCCCGAGCTCGGCTTATAAAGAGGGGGGGGGCGGAGGCGGCTTGGGCGAGGGGGGCACGGGGCGCCGAGGCATGTCGGCTCGGACTCGCCTGCAATGTCGGCGGCGTGGGTTAGGCCTGGCTGGCTGGCTGGGCTTGAGCCCGGCCTGATCACGACTTTTTTAAATAACGTTCGCTGAAAATAAATCCTAGAAAATAAATAAAAATCTAAAAATGCCAAAACAACTTTTCACCGTCTAAATAAAATATTTAGAACAAGATGAACATTTTCTTGGCCCTAAAATGCAATTTTGAAAACGTGCAATTTTTCTAATTCAAATAAAATTGCAATAAAATCCAAATAAAATATTTATTTGGTTTTAATATTTTTCCTCTAATATTTCGTCTATTTTTGAGAAGTCATTTTATCTCCTCTCATATATTTTTATTTTTGAAATATTAGGAAGGGAAAATAATCAAAACCAAATGATCATCCTTTAAAAATTTGAGAAAACTCAAATATGAAAATAACGAAATCCCCAACTCTCTCCATGGGTCCTTGAGTTGCGTAGAATTTCTAGAATCAAGCCAAAATGCAATAAAATATGATATGCAATGATGATCTAATGTATAACATTCCAAATTGAAAATTTGGGATGTTACATCACGCCACCTGGAACACCACAGCGTAATGGTGTGTTCGAACGTCGTAACCGCACTTTATTAGCTATGGTGTGATCTATGATGTCTCTTACTGATTTAACGCTATCGTTTTGGGGTTATGCTTTAGAGACAGCTGCATTCACATTAAATAGGGCACCATCTAAATCCGTTGAGACGACACCTTATGAACTGTGGTTTGGCAAGAAACCCAAGTTGTCATTTCTGAAAGTTTGGGGCTACGATGCTTATGTGAAAAAACTTCAACCTAATAAGCTCGAACCCAAATCGGAGAAATGTGTCTTCATAGGATACCCAAAGGAGACTGTTGGGTACACCTTCTATCACAGTTCAGAAGGCAAGATATTCGTTGCTAAGAATGGATCCTTTCTAGAGAAGGAGTTTCTCTCAAAAGAAGTGAGTGGGAGGAAAGTAGAACTTGATGAGGTAATTGTACCTTCTCCCGAATTGGAAACTAGTTCATCATAGAAATCAGTTCCAGTGATTCCTACACCAATTAGGGAGGAAGCTAATGATAGTGATCATGAAACTTCAAATCAAGTTACTACTGAACCTCGTAGGTCAACCAGAGTAAGATCCGCACCAGAGTGGTGCGGTAATCCTGTTCTGGATGTCATGTTGCTAGACCATAACAAACCTACGAACTATGAGGAAGCGATGATGAGCCCAGATTCCGCAAAATGGCTTGAGGCCATGAAATCTGAGATGAGATCCATGTATGAGAACAAAGTGTGGACTTTGGTTGACTTGCCCGTTGATCCGCAAGCCATCGAGAATAAATGGATCTTCAATAAGAAAACTGACGCTGACGATAATGTTATTGTCTTCAAAGCTCGACTTGTTGCGAAAGGTTTTCGACAAGTTTAAGGAGTTGACTACGATGAGACTTTCTCACCCATAGAGATGCTTAAGTCTGTCCGAATCATGTTAGCAATTGCTGCATTTTATGATTATGAAATTTGGCAAATGGATGTCAAAACTGCATTCCTGAATGGATTTCTGGAAGAAGAGTTGTATATGATGCAACCAGAAGGTTTTATCGATCCAAAGGATGCTAACAAAGTGTGCAAGCTCCAGCGATCCATTTATGGACTGGTGCAAGCCTCGCGGAGTTGGAATAAACGTTTTGATAGTGTGATCAAAGCATATGGTTTTATACAGACTTTTGGAGAAGCATGTATTTACAAGAGAGTGAGTGGGAGCTCTGTAGCATTTCTAATATTATATGTGGATGGCATATTGTTGATTAGAAATGATATAGAATTTCTGGATAGCATAAAAGGATACTTGAATAAAAGTTTTTCAATGAAAGACCTCGGTGAAGCTGCTTATATATTGGGCATCAAGATCTATAGAGACAGATCAAGATGCTTAATTGGACTTTCATAAAGCACATACCTTGATAAGATTTTGAAGAAGTTCAAAATGGACCAGTCAAAGAAAGGGTTCTTGCATGTGTTACAAGCTGTGAAGTTGATGAGACTCAATGCCCGACCACGGTAGAAGATAGAGAGAAAATGAAAGTCATTCCCTATGCTTCAGCCATAGGTTCTATCATGTATGCAATGTTGTGTACTAGACTTGATGTGTGCCTTGCTATAAGTATAATAGGGAGGTACCAAAGTAATCCAGGAGTGGATCACTGGACAACGGTCAAGAACATCCTGAAATACCTGAAAAGGACTAAGGATATGTTTCTCGTTTATGGAGGTGACAAAGAGCTCGTCGTAAATGGTTACGTCGATGCAAGCTTTGACACTGATCCGGATGACTCTAAGTCGCAAACCAGATACGTGTTTATATTGAATGGTGGAGCTGTCAGTTAGTGCAGTTCTAAGCAGAGCGTCGCGGCGGGATCTACGTGTGAAGCGGACTACGTAGCTGCTTCGGAAGCAGCAAATGAAGGAGTCTGGATGAAGGAGTTCATATCCGATCTAGGTGTCATACCTAGTGCATCGGGTCCAATGAAAATCTTTTGTGACAATACTGGAGCAATTGCCTTGGCGAAGGAATCCAGATTTCACAAGAGAACCAAGCACATCAAGATTCGCTTCAATTCCATCCGTCATCAAGTGTCGGAAGGGGACATAGAGATTTGCAAGATACATACAGATCTGAATGTTGCAGACTCGTTGACTAAGCCTCTCTCACGAGTAAAACATGATCAGCACCAAGACTCCATGGGTGTAAGAATCATTACAATGTAATCTAGATTATTGACTCTAGTGCAAGTGGGAGACAGAAGGAAATATGCCCTAGAGGCAATAATAAAGTTGTTATTTATATTTCCTTATACCATGATAAATGTTTATTATTCATGCTAGAATTGTATTAACCGGAAACTAAGTACATGTGTGAATACATAGACAAACAGAGTGTCACTAGTATGCCTCTACTTTGACTAGCTCGTTAATCAAAGATGGTTAAGTTTCATAGCCATAGACATGTGTTGTCATTTGATGAACGGGGTCACATCATTAGATAATGATGTGATTGACTTGACCCATCCGTCAGCTTAGCCCAATGATCGTTTAGTTTGTTGCTATTGCTTTCTTCATGACTTATACATGTTCCTATGACTATGAGATTATGCAACTCCCGAATACTGGAGGAACACTTTGTGTGCTATAAAACGTCACAACGTAACTGGGTGATTATAAAGATGCTCTACAGGTGTCTCCGATGGTGTTTGTTGAGTTGGCATAGATCAAGATTAGGATTTGTCACTCCAATTGTCGGAGAGGTATCTCTGGGCCCTCTCGGTAATGCACATCACTATAAGCCTTGCAAGCAATGTGACTAATGAGTTAGTTGTGGGATGATGCATTACGGAACGAGTAAAGAGACTTGCCGGTAAAGAGATTGAACTAGGTATTGAGATACCAGCGATCGAATCTCGGGCAAGTAACATACCGATGACAAAGGGAACAACGTATATTGTTATGCGGTTTGACCGATAAAGATCTTCGTAGAATATGTAGCAACCAATATGAGCATCCAGGTTCCGCTATTGGTTATTGACCAGAGACGAGTCTCGGTCATGTCTACATAGTTCTCGAACCCATAGGGTCCGCACGCTTAACGTTCGATGATGATCGGTATTATGAGTTTATGTGTTCTGATGTACCGAAGGTTGTTCAGAGTCCCGGATGTGATCACGGACATGACGAGGAGTCTCGAAATGGTCGATACATAAAGATCGATATATTGGAAGGCTATGTTTGGACATCGGAATGGTTCCGAGTGAGTTCGGGCATTTACCGCAGTCCCGGAACCCCTCGGGGAGTCATTGGGCCTTAATGGGCCTAGCGGCCAAGGTGGGGGCGCCCCCCCCCCAAAGCCCAATCCGAATTGGGAGGGGGCCCGACCCCCCTTTCCTTCTCTCCCTCTCCCTCTTCCTTCTTCTCCTACTCCAACTAGGGAAAGGGGGAATCCTAGGACTCCCCCCTTGGGTGCGCCATGAGAGGGCCGGCCCTCCCCTCCTCCACTCCTTTATATACGGGGAGTGGGCACCCCATAGACACAGAAGTTGATTGTTTAGCCGTGTGTGAGGGAGTCCTGGACTAAGGGGTCCTTGGGCGTCCGGCCTGTTATCTACTGGGCCGGACTGATGGGCTGTGAAGACATGAAGACCGAAGACTGCACCTGTGTCCGGATTGGACTCTACTTAGTGTGGAAGGCAAGCTAGGGGACCGATTATGAAGATTTCCTCCTATGTAACCGACCCCATGTAACCCTAAATCTCTCCGGTGCCTATATAAACCGGAGAGCATAGTTCGGATGGAGAGATACTCATTACCATATACTCATAGGCTAGACTTCTAGGGTTAGCAATTACTATCTCGTGGTAGATCAACTCTTGTAACACTCATATTCATCAAGATAAATCAAGCAGGAAGTAGGGTATTACCTCCATAGAGAGGGCCCAAACCTGGGTAAACATTATGTCCCCCGTCTCCTATTACCATCGATCATAGACGCACAGTTCGGGACCCCCTACCCGAGATCCGCCGATTTTGACACCGACATTGGTGCTTTCATTGAGAGTTCCACTGTGTCATCGAAAAAAGGTTTGATGACCCCGTCAATCATCAGTAATGACGTGGTCTAGGGAGAAACCTTCCTCCCCGGACAGATCTTTGTATTCGGTAGCTTCATACTGCGAGCCAACTTGCTCGGCCATCTGGAGCAGATCGATAGCTACGCCCCTGGCCACCAGGTCAGGTTCGAAAGCTTGAACTACGTCGCCGACATCCGTGGAGACTTGATCTTCGACGGATTTGAGACCGCGGCAACTGCTCCCCTTTGCCCCGATGAACATGGCTTAAACCTGTCCTCGGGCCGCATCGAGGAGATTGCTCCTGCAACAACTCTGGCCTTAGATTCGGAGCAGATCAAGTCATCTAAAGATGGTAAACTCAACCCCATCACGGGGGCTACCGGTTCGGCGGCGTTGGAGCCGCACGCAGACCACTTCGTACGATACTTGCATCAACGGAACCCCGGACTCGTCTCCGGTATCGAGTTCTGAACCTTGCGAGCCCGCGGATACCGAACTCGATCAGTTATCGATCTTCAAGTCCAGCGCCACGGATATCTTCCAACACTCGCCCATGGGCGACATACTAAACTCACTAAAAAAACCATCCCTGGTAGACGGCTCGTCGCCAAACTATGTTCGGTTCGACCTTACGGCGGATGATGGAGAATTTTGCTTCCCACCCGCCACCCACTTCGTAGCCACCGTCAAAGACCCAACCAACACGCCTGACCCCTGCTCCGAAGACATCGACAGTCTGAACGACGATGAGGGGCAAGGCCAGAGCTTGCTACCCGCTAGACGTGGGATGACCACTTCCTTGTATGACGGGTGTATGGTAGACACACCCAACGACAATGACAAGGAGGACCCAGTTGAGGATAAACCTGCTGGTACACTTCCGAACACCGGCGCCCTCCGCGTCGCTCTCAGTCACATCATAAGAGAAAACAATACTAGCACCGGAGGTTATAGTACTCCGGACAACGAAGACCCTGTCGAGACAGGATCTGAACAGGAGGACCAGGAAAGCGGGCAAGATAGCCCTGATAAACAATTCATATACGAAGACTCGGAGTATAGTAATTATCTCCCACTCTCCGAGGAAGAGTAGAGCCTCGGCAACGAGGAATTCATCGTGCCTGAGGAACCTCTCGAGCAGGAGCGATTTAAACGCCGGCTAATAGCCACGGAAAGGAATCTAAGAACAAAACAGCTGCAGCTTCAAGCAAGCCAAGATCTGCTCAATGATAAATGGACCGAGGTCCTGGCCGCCGAAGAATACGGCCTTAGTGGCCCGGAAAAAAGCCACCCCAAGTGCAGGTGGTTTCCTCCACATGATGGCGAGGCGCTGGAGCCCGTACCACCATCGAACAATGCGGCAGGTCGACCACAGTTCGGCCCGGATAAAACAGCAGCCCAAGCAGAACACCATACCAACCAATCCGGTCGTAAAAACAAGAATAAGAAGGTTCGGGAAAACAATTTCGATATCCGCCAGAGCTTAGTGGGCAGAGCAGGACAGACAAGATCGACGTACAGATCGCGGGGATATGCCCCGACCGGCGATGATGGCCGATTAGCCGGACATAACAGAGCCAACCACGCCCGAAGCCGCTAACGGCATCCAACGGAGGTGCTTCACAGTGTGTCCCAACATAGAGGAGCCGCGCACCCTCTTTGCTTCACCGACGAGGTAATGGAGCACGAATTTCCAGACGGGTTTAAACCCATCAACATCGCATCATACGATGGAACAACGGATTCCGCAGTGTGGATTGAGGATTACCTCCTCCATATCCACCTGGCTCGCGGAGACGACCTTCATGCTAAATACCTGCCTCTCAAGCTTAAGGGGCCAGCACGGTACTGGCTAAACAGTTTGCCAGAAAATTCTATTGGCAGCTGGGAAGATTTGGAAGACGCCTTTCATGACAACTTCCAAGGAACATATGTCCGGCCACCAGATGCCGATGACTTAAGTCATATTGTCCAACAGCCCGGCGAGTCAGCCAGGGAACTCTGGACCAGGTTCTTAGTCAAAAAGAACCAAATTGTCGACTGTCCAGACGCGGAAGCCCTTGCGGCCTTCAAATATAGCGTCCGGGATGAATGGCTAGCACGTCACCTTGGCCAGGAAGGACCAAAATCCATGACAGCCCTTACCGCTCTAATGACTCGCTTTTGTGCGGGAGAAGACAACTGGCTCGCTCGTAAAAGCAACAATGCCAGCGACCCGGGCACTTCCAAAATCCGAGACGGCAACGGCAAGCCACGACTAAACGAACACAACAGTCGCAGCAATAATGAAAGATTATGCGACACAACGGTCAATGCCGGATTTCACAATCTGAAACCCGGTCAACGGAAGAAGCCATTTAAGGCCAACCAGGATGGACCATCCGCCCTCGACAGGATATTAGACTGGCCTTGTCAGATTCACGGTCACCCTGATAAGCCAGCTAATCACACCAACAGAAACTGTTGGGTCTTCAAAGCAGGCAGGCAAGATTAACACAGAGCACAAGGGGAGGAGGCCATCGAGCGATAAAAACGACGGAGCAGCTCACCAGCCGAACACCAGGGGCCAAAAATAGTTTCCCTCCGAAGTTCGACCGCTCCCGGAACAGAAATAGCAGTTCGGCTTCCGCCACCCACCCACCATACTGGCAAGATTTACGCCACACATACATCACTACGCGCTCAAGATACCATGGGCATCGGCGGAAGCTGTCTGGACAACCACGCAAGCATTTGTCGGCGTTCTAGAGAACGGGGTCCCTAGACTTGCTCGCTGCGGCCCGGGCGTGGCTCAAGTGGTGGCCCAGTGCGGCCCATCTTCATCAGCACAAGACTCAAGACCCTCGCGAGGGGCCAAGCCTCGCGGGGCGGATGACACAAGACTTCCTCAGGAGCGGCCTCGCCAGGCAGGCTCGCGAGGAGGCGGAGAGATCAAGGCAGGGTACCTCACGAGGTGCTCATGATACAAGCCATGACGATCGAGACCAGGCGGGCGTCGGCCTGCGCAGTGTCCTTGTTTCCTCTTTGGTGATAAGGGGGCAAGCACAGACATGGAGTACCAAGGCATCAGGCAAAGGTTGCCATTTCAGTGCAACGAGACCAGGACCAGCGGAGCGGCAGGATGGAGGTCACTGTGGAGCCCAAGACGGCGTCATCGCCAGCGCTTTTGGCAGCCGAAGACAAACTTTAGTCAGGATAACTTGTACTAGATGTTCCCCTTCAAAATGGCCGTTGTTGGTGCCCTTCCCGCTCAATATTCTGGAAGAGGACCAGGGCCTCTAAAAATAGAGCTGGCCACCACCGTAGAAGGGGGGATCTAATAGAGCCTTAGCCAGAAGAGAGAGGCGATCGAACTCACCCAAGCAGTTCATCGCACCAGCTCAAGAACACCTCTCGCGAGGTTGTTCTTCCCTGTACTATTCATCATCAGCCCCTGAGGCAATCCACCACACCACACACTGGAGTAGGGTAATACACCACATCGGTGGCCCGAACCAGTATAAATCTTGCCTCCCCCGTGTTGCTCACTGTTTTCAGCTTAGATCTCAAAAGGCGATCGGACGTAGATCGATAGGGGAGAGATCTTCGTGCGCACCCCAGAGTTCGAACCTTAAGGGTCTGCCGAAACCTGTCGGTGTTCTGGGAACGGGGGTCCCCAGACTTGCCTGCCTGCGGCCTGCGGCGTGGCTCAAAGGAGGCCCAGGACGGCCCATCTTCATCAACGCAAGCTCAAGACCCTCGCGAGGGGCCAAGCCTCGCGGGGCGGACGACAAGGAGCTTCCTCAGGCACGGCCTCATCAGGCTGGCTCACGAGGAGGCGGAGAGTTCAAGGCAGGGTACCTCGCGAGGTGCCCATGACGTAAGCCATGACGACCAAGGGCGCCGATCGGGCGCCCGACTGCTGGCGTCCTCCTTTCCTCTTTGGTGCAAAGGGAGCAAGCGTAGGTGAGAGCATCAAGCAAAGGCACCCGTTTCGGTGCAACAAGACCAAGACCAGCCCCAACGGCTGGAATGCAGTCATCGTGGAGCCCAAGCCGGCGTCATCACCAGAGCCTTTGGCAGGCGAGGACCAACTTTAGTCAGGATAAGTGTACCCGCTGTTCCCCTTCGAATTGGCCAATTGTTGGCGCCCTTCCCGCTCAATATTGGGGAAGAGGCCCAGGGCCTTCGTCTATATAAGTAGAGCTGGCCACCATAGTAGAGCTCCCTGGTCCGACGATCAGGACGAAGGATTCGCCATTCGGAATCCAGAGAGAGAGATAGAGACCCGATCCTCAAGCTAGAGCGACGGGACACCACTTAGCAGTTCATCACACCCACCAAGAACAGACCCTCGCGAGGCTGTTCTTCCATGTACTGTTCTTCATCAGCCCCAGAGGCAATCCACCAGACCACACACTGGAGTAGGGTATTACACCACGATGGTGGCCTGAACCAGTATAAATCTCGTGTCTCTTGTGTTGTTCTTGCTAGTAGTTTAGGTCCCTGCGATTCGGCGAGGTACGAGAAGGTGGAGGGTTGGATCTCCGCGCGCACCCCAGAGTTTGAACCTTAAGGGTCTGCGGAACCCGAATCCGACATTTGGCGCGCCCTGTAGGGGTGCGCGGAATCGCTTTCGTCACCTCGTTCTTCCCGACCACCGCAACCATGTTCGACGCTTCGTCGGGCTCGCGCTGAAGCGCCGAGCCGCCTCGCCTCCCATGTCGCCAGACGGCTCCGTCGGCGGGCGTCCTCGCGTTCCTCGTCACTGCTGTCAACGCCGGCACGGCCCGCGGGAACGAGCAGCAAGCGTCGCCCCAAGACCCGCCCATGAGGCGGGACGCCGCACCGCCACGCCGCCACCCCCACTGGTTCTTCGTCCACGCGTGCCCAGCGCTGCCATGGAGGCCCGAGCTGCACTCATCGCGCTAACGAGCTCCTGCGCTACCGCTTGCCGACGACGCTTCACGAAGAATGGCTCGACCGCCGCCGAAGCTCGTCGCGCCGCTGGAGGCGACCCGCGCCGTCCGTCTCGCTGCACCGCACCGCCGCTGCATGGCGAAGCCCGGGCGCCAGCCGCCTTCCTCAAGACGGCGCCCGGCACCAAGGCACGCGCCCCGGGCCGAACCTGCTTCGCCAGCGCCCGCTGCAAGAGCAGAGCTGCCAAGAAGTTCTCGCCCGCAAGAAGCTGCCCGAGCGCTCCCGCCCAAAGACGTCAAGACCTCGCGCTGCCCCCAGCCGCGGCGCAGGAGGCCCGCAAGACCAAGCTTCGCCGTCCGAGGCCCCCTCGCGGCCACGGCGGGCTGCCGCGCTTTCACCACCGAAAGGCGCGCGCCACGCGGGCCCGCCAAGTTCAAGCTGACCTGCCTCCACGCTATGACGGCACGGCTGACCCTACGGAGTTCCTCTAGTTTACAAGTTGGGCATCGAGGCTGCCAACGGGATGAAAAGGTCATGGCGAACTGGTTTCCCATGGCGCCAAGGACGGAGCCCGCACTGCTCCTCGAATCCGCCCTGTGCACGATCTCTTCTGGGCCGAGATGCGCACTCCGCTTCATCGCCAACTTCCAAGGTACTCGCGATCGCCACCCACCATGAGCGACATGCGCCGGATCAAGCAAGCAGCCACGGAAACCCCTGCAAAAGTACATCCGGCGCTTCAACAACGCGCGCCTCAAGATCCCCTGGTAACGGAGGAGGCCATCATCTCTGCTTTCTCCGACGGCGCGGCGCGACGCCAAGATGAAGGAGGAGTTGGCGATGCATGAAGATCTGTGCACCTCCTCGAGCTGTTCAACTTGGCGACCAAGCGCGCCAGGCTGAGGAAGGGCGCCTCCTCCTCGAGCTGCCTGCCGCGGATCCCCAAGAGAAGAAGTCCAAGGCCAAGGACGGAAGCGCAAGGGGCTGCAGTGCTCGCGTCAACCAGACACCAAGCGAGGCGGAGATCAGCCCGAGTCCTCTAAGGGCAGCCGGTATCTGCAGGTACCACGACCTCCACACCCACAACACCAATGAATGTCAAGAGCTCCGGCCGCTCATGAAGGAAGGGTCGGCAGACGCCTGAAAGCAGCGACGGGGGCTACGACCGAGGAGGAGGAAGGAATGCAGGACGCTGGGAAGATCATGCCCGCGCCAAGGGTGGCGCGACCAACCTCGCAAGGACCGCTGGCAAGACCCACCTCGCGAGGACCGCTGGAGGGACCAGCCTCATGAGGATCGTCCACAAGGGAACGCAGGCCTCCCTCCGCTGCCGCCGCCACCAAGGAGAGTCAAGACCGTCATCGACGAGGGGCTGGGGCTTCCAGAAATGCGGCGATCGCTCAGATCCCGGGCGGAGCTCAAGCCCCAGCCTCTCACCGTGATCTTCAAGCAGTTCGCCCGTGAAGTGAATGCAGTCCTCCCAAGCTCGAGTCCACGCGCCTCTCGGTGGTCGGTGTGCGCCATCACGTTCAGCTCAGCGGATCAGCTCAAGTGTGCGGCCACAGCCGGAATCCTCCGATGCTTTGCTCCCCAATCATCAAGAACGTGCTGGTTACCAAGACCCTCATCGATCGCGGAGCAGGGCTCAACGCCCCGTCTGTGGAAACATTCAACAATCTTCAAGTGCCCTGATCCGCCTTCAGCCAACCAAGCCCTTCTCCGAGTCACCGACGGCTCCACGGTCCCGATCGGGCAGGTCCACCTTCCGTCACCTTCGGGCCCGCGATAACTACCACACCGAGCTCATCGACTTCGACGCCGCCCACATTCGCCGCCAGACAACGCCATCCTCGAGTACCCAGCGTTACGAGTTCATGGTCAGAACTCCACCATGGCTACAACATCCTCAAGATGCCAGAAGCGGCGGGTCATCACGGTGCCCCGTGAAGAGAGAGATGCAGCGGCTCCCCGGAGCGAGCTTTTCAGCCGCATCGCTGGAAGACCTGCACCACAAGAGCAGGATGCCTCCCGAGGCAGCACCCAAGAAGAAGAAGACATCGACCGGCCCGGCTCTTCAAGAGACAGGCCCCTCAGGGCCCGCACCAGGCCAGGGGGAGCCTCCTTCCATCGCATAGGAAAGCGCGCCCGGCGCCCTCCTCAGGCAGGGCTCGGGGGCTCTCCCCTGGAGGGCCGCCGACCTTGCCAAGGTCTCGAGGGAGGCGCTTGGGCACCACATGGAGGCGTGTTTCGAAGCACGTTTCCCGCAAGCAGGAGCAAGACCAGGAGGACAGAACCCTCAAGAGTTCATCAGCAAGGCCATTCAGGAGTTACAGGAGTCAAGGGTCATGAGGGGCAGCCGCCGCCACTCACTGTGGCCCCCATCCAGCGAGGATGGTGGGCTGCGCTGGTCTGCATCGACATACCAGGCTCAACCGAGCCGATCTCAAGAGCGCCTGCCCTCGCGAGTGGGACGCTACAGGGTCCGCCCCCACAGCTTCACGCATGCCTTATGGCTCTGCCAAATGCGGCTGCTGCGCACTGCCTCATGAGGACCATCCTGAGGCTCAAGAGGTCAGCACGCCCGCTGCCACGGGCGGAGATGGAGATGGCCCATGAGGAGCCACTGGCGCCTCCCGAGCCTCCCGAGGCCCCAGGCCTGGGGCTCGTGAGGATCGGCTCCGCAGCCCACCGAGTCTGCTACATCAACAACCCTTCCTCCCAACATCACCAGTGACATCTTTAAGTTTTATTTCCTACTGAGCGCCTTCAGGCCGTGATTATTCCCTGTGCGTGTGGGTCCGTCCCCGCAGCATGTATCCCTTTATTTCATGTCTTAGCTTATCTGTTGGGGGCGCCTGGCTGCATCATCCCCAAGCCGCCGGGCCAGTCCCAGCGACATGTATCCTTCATGTGTTTTCCTTAGGATTATGCCTCGCTCCACCATGCTTGTTATTTGGTGCCTTCTCCGGGTGGCGAAATCTGCACGTTAAAGGGGGTGCTCGAGCATCGCGACTCAGTGGCTCCTACCGCCCTCCGCCCTCACCCTCTGGTCTTGTCCATGGCATCACGACCTGGCTTGCCAATGACGGTCGAGACCAGCCCGAGAGCCGGACCCGAGGACGAGAGTTTCATTATCCAATCCAGCTTATGCTTAAAGGGGGGTGCTCGAGCATCGCGACCAGTGGCTCCTACCGCTCTCCGCCCTCACCCTCTGGTCTTGTCCATGGCATCGCGACCTGGATTGCCGCCGACGGCCGAGACCAGCCCGAGAGCCGAGACCCGAGGACGAGAGTTGCTGCGCCCAATCCAGCTTTTGCGCTAAAGGGGGTGCCCGAGCATCGCGACTCGGGGCTCCTACCGGCTCTCCGCCCTCACCCTCCGGTCTTGTCCATGGCATCGCGACTGGCTTGCCAGCCGACGGCTGAGACCAGCCCGAGAGCCGGACCCGAGGACGAGAGTTGCTGCGTCGACCCAGCTTATGCTTAAAGGGGTGCTCGAGCATCGCGACTCGTGGCTCCTACCGGCTCTCCGCCCTCACCTCTGGTCTTGTCCATGGCATCACGACCTGGCTTGCCATCGACGGCTGAGACCAGCCCGAGAGCCGGGACCCGAGGACGTAGAGTTGCGTCATCTAACCTAGCTTGCGCGTTAAAGGGGGGGTGCCTGAGCATCGCGACTCAGGGCTCCTACCAGCTCTCCGGCCCTCACCCTCTGGTCTTGTCCATGGCATCGCGACCTGGCTTGCCAGCGACGGTAGAGACCAGCCCGAGAGCCGGACCAAGACGAGCAATCGCATCCGCCAAATTTGCAGGAACACACTCAAGATAAGGCCAGAGCAGGCGCAACCCGCCTTGAGGTAGGGCCTCGTGAGTCCCGCGCTGGCTCACGGGTGCCCAGATACACCTCGTCCAGCCCTACCGTGCCAGCCACGTGTCAGGGTGGGGCTGTATACGCCCCGGGGGCTCCTCCCGGAGGGGAGCCCCCTCCCACGTTCCAGTGGAAGCACCATGCTCCGCGCTGGCTGACGACACTGCCGAGGAGCGGCTATGCCCGTACGCATGCGGAAGCGCTATGCTCCGAGCTGGTGATAAACAACTAAGGGTGGCCTCCGGGTCGCATCAACCTCAGGGAGCCCAGAGCTCACGCAACGCCTCTCCTCGGGAGCGCCGCGCGAGGGGGCTGGGCACGGGGCTGCGCCTGGGTCACGCCCAGAAGCACGCCACCCAGCCAGGCCCCTCGGGCCTGGTTCGTCGGACGTCACTCCCCGGCGGAGCTAAGGTATGCACGCCTGCTCGAAAGCGTCAAGGGGACTCTGAGCATTGCGACTCAGAGCCTAACTGGTCACGTAGCCCCTCACCCCTTAGTTCCGAAAGGCTAACGGCGGTTGAGGTATGCGCGGGGCCAGGCTCTGCAGACGTAGAACATAAGCAAGTAGGAAGCACAAATTTCAAGTAATTCAAAAGCAAATATTACAGTCCACACTGTTATCGTAATACCAAACGCAAGTTTAAACGCCTCCCCGAGGCATGATACACGTGCAGGAATTAAAAGCAAGACAGGAGCCACAACGGAGTCACTTGTCGGCGGTGGAGCAGCGTAGAGTGGGCTCGCCTCGTGAAGCAGCAGGGCCGGAAGCGCCTCACTTTGGCTTGGTGCTGAAGGCCCGGAACTTCCCCAACAGAGCCTCCGCGCGACCCTTCACAACCTCGGCAGCGGCAGCTGCGTGCTCGCCGCTTGCTGGCTCCAGCAGGCTGTCCATGTCGACGCTGGGATCGTGAAGATAGATGTGGGTGAGGATCCGCGTCGATTACCGCAGAAGACAAGACCACGCTCGGCCTCAGCCGTGGGGCCAAGACCAAGGAGACATCTT